>NAJN01001503.1:0-10782 GCA_005059845.1 Cryomyces minteri
CTTGCCAACCACCACATCAACAGCTGTAACAGCTGCGAGAGGGAAGCTATCGGCGTTACTGTCTCTGAGATCGCCCAGGCAGACAATGCAAGTGTCCGCCATTACACTGGACCTTCAAACGGCTCGTTGACGGAAGCGGGCGTCGTGAAATCACGGAATGTGCTCTGCGACGTTGTCGAGGTGGGAGAGTTCACGATACGGTGTGGCAAGCTTTATGAGGTTCGCTTGAACTTCGGATCAGCGCGTAACTGGCGGAAGTGGAACTCGAATAATCGACACGTGCAACAGTGACAGAATGACTCGAAAGCTGCCTGTTGCGCAGTCGAGGAGCTCTCAACACATTGCAGGCAGAATGCGAAGAGAGCAGAACACGCGTTCAATTACAGAGGTCCATATATCGTCCAAACACTGGGGCGCACTGCGATTCTTCTCTGACATACATGATTCGGCGCTTCACGACGGCAATGATTTGGCCACGGTGCGGTCAAATGTACATGTTAACCTGGCGGGTAGCTGGTCTGGCCGAGTCTCTCCGAAGAGCGGGATGTGCGTCTTCGAAGGTCCGCCTCGCAACGGAACCCCTGTACATGTAAGGCTGCCACGTGAACTGACTACACTTGCATTTGCGCGCGGAGTCTTGACCTTTGTTGTGTCTCTACCCTGCCCTGGGTGAAGCCTAGAGTGGATGGTATTCGTGATTCTATCGACAAGAGTGACGCCGCGTATCTGCCGAAGATCGAACCTCGAAGGAAACATGAAACCCTGGCACCGAATCCATGATGGTTGTATCTGACCTCCTACACCTCAGCAATTTCCCTCAACCGACGGATGGTGGACCTTGTAGCTGCCGCAGCGGGGGTCCTTCAAAACCGTCCCGTTAGTACGCCATAATCTTCTTGCATTCACCATCAGAGATTGACTCACGAGACAGTGTAGGCTCCTCCAGCAACGGTCTTGTGGCATGAGCGGCATTCCCAGATGCCGACGGAATGGCGCTTGACTGCGACCTTTCCGCAGAATGTGCAGGTGTATCTGGCGTGCTGGGTGATTTCCATCTTCTTCACCTGCTTTCGCAGAGAAGCACCGTATCTGGAGGCTTCGATCAGTGCCCGTCATCCAAGGTACTCGAGTGCCGCAAGAGAAGGATCGGTCGCTGATCTTGGATTTTGTTTGTCGCATACCTGGTACCGTATTTACCGGTGATGCCGACCTCTGTTCACTATGTCAGCATTGCTGTTCATGTCCAGTCGCTTTGCATGATACCTTACTCTTTGTGCGCTTCGTCATCTTGTCGGTGGATACGTGAGGTTGACGAGATCGAATGTGTAAGAGCGTCGTCGTCGCCCACACCTGAAAATGCGAGGTTTCGCTGTGCTCGTCGGCTAGGCTAGCGGGTGATGAGTCGGGCCGCTCATCTTAGGGTTTGAGAGTTAGGGCTTCCCCTCCCCTCTCATCTTCCCGTTCCTGTGACGAAACCAGAACATCTCTCTCTAACGCAGAGGCGTTCGAATCATTTAGTCCCGGGTATAGTTAGAGATTGGATTTCATGTCTTCGACCGCTCTCTGAAATCTCATTAGTTGCATTAGGTGAATGTAATTGAATGATCTTGACTTTACCGTCATATCTAGCCCAATCATAAGTGTCCATTCTCACGAATTTTCCAAACATCTCAGACGGATCAAGATTGCGATGTCTTCCGAGTCTCGCCAGTATGAGATCGTTGTGCTGGGCGCAACAGGCTACACAGGAAAGTACGCGGCAGAACACATCACCACGCATCTACCCACCGACTTGAAATGGGCACTTGCAGGCCGATCGTCACAAAAACTCTCTAGAGCGAGAGACACGCTGAAGTCCTTGAATTCGGACCGTCGTCAACCAGGTGAGAATTACAGAAGACCCGTGGGATTTCTACACATCGATGAATACACACTCATTGCCCTTAGACATCGAGGTCGCAGAGTTGAACAAGGATGATCTGAACGCTCTTACTAAGAAGACTCGCCTCCTTATCAATACTGTGGGCCCGTATCATTTGTACAGTACTCCTGTGGTAGAAGCTTGTGCAAACAATGGCACTCACTATCTCGATGTGTATGTTGAATCTTAGATGCATTCATCGTCATATCGCTCATCCAATCCAGTACTGGAGAGTCACCGTGGGTTCTCGAGGTCATCCAAAAGTACCATGAAACGGCGAAGAGGAATGGAGCCATCGTACGTGACTCTTTTGTCCACTTGCATTCAGGAGTATGTTCGAATGCTCATCTGAAGTTCTGTTCTATCTGTATCGCCCCTCATCATGTTGAAACGTCGGAAGGTCTGCTCGCAAGCTCCTTGAACGCCATCTTCTCAAGCACTCAGAGCCACCATACATCTCTTTCACGCTCTACAAGCGCGCGAGGATGAACATACTGAGACTACATCCAGATCATCCCTCAGATCGGCATCGAATCCGCTCCCGCAGACCTCATCGCCTACACCCTCGTCTCGCACATTCGCCGCACACTCTCAGTCGGAATCGGCGAAGTCATCGCCACAGTGCACGCTCTGAACTCTGCGCCCAGCGGCGGCACGCTCGCAACAATGTTCTCCCTTTTCGAAGCCTACAGCCCGACCCAAATCGCTTACTCCATGAAGCGCTGGTCCATGAGCCCCGTCGCCCCACCAACCAATACTCGCTCCTCTCCAAATCCGAGCCTCGTCACCAAGATCTTCGGCGTTCGCACTGTTCCCGGCTTGGGAGTTCTGACGACGTCATTGCAAGGCGGGCCTGACATCCCCATCGTGCATCGCAGCTGGGGCCTGATCGATGGTGGACAGTTCTACGGGCCCAATTTTCGCTTCAGTCCGTACATGAGCGTGCGGAACGTCGTCGTCGGTGCACTGCTGCATTTCGCGCTCGGCGTCGGCATGCTCGCCCTCGCCCTCGCGCCGCTGCGGTGGCTGCTCAGGAAATTTGTCTACGCGCCTGGCGAGGGCCCGACAAGGGAGTATGCCTGCCCTCCTTACTAGTCAACCTCAATCCAACACTACTGAAGACTTGGCGCTGACCGTGAATACTAGGGCGGCGAACAACGACTACGTCGAGTACCGCGCCATCGCGACCGCTGACGCACCCGCCGACTCTTCAGATCCGCACGACCCAAAGCGTGCCTCCGCCCGCTTCGTCTGGAACGGCAGCATGTACCGCCTTACGGGCGTCTTCCTAGCCGAGGCAGCAATCACCATCCTCAGAGACCGCACGCTAGCGCATCAGCTTGGCGGCGGGGTGCTCACGCCTGCGACCCTGGGCCTGCCGTTTGTGGAGCGGTGCCGCAGTGCGGGCGTGCTGCTGGAGGTGAGAACGATGGCGGAGTCGGATGGGTGGTGAGGCGAGGGGTGTGAGGGCACAGCATACGCTTAGGATGCCATTTTTTCGCGAGGAAGTGTTCTTCCTGTCTCCGCAAACGTATCTTGTTGCTTTGATGACAACAGGCGACAGCACTGCAGACCCTCTTCTCTCCCTTCGTCCCACTCAAATCAAGAAGGGGGCAACGCAATAGTGCAACAGGTCTAGGCAACGTTTCATGCATGCTTCCGTTCTCTACGGGTCTAGTTCTCGGCACCACAGCATAGCAAACGGGTCCTATCAAAGTTCCTACACTCTCGCTGAACGTGCAATTGCGCGGTTAAGGAGGTGGATCTCGTTCCGTGTCGCATGTCGTGCCAGGCCATTTGCATTCACAATTCCTCCTCATAGAGCCTCCGTGCACTCTTGTCTCTGCACGTGCCGAAACACGACCTCGCGCCCTCAAGCTTGGACTCAGCCTCACACGCCAAAAGCGGAGGCGGCCGAGAATCGATATCAGGCAACCAGCCTTCTGCAAGCTGTCCGTTCTGGTACTGCCTGCTCACCACGACTGTCGGAGGAGAAAAGTAAGGTCGATCACGTTTGTGCCCAGCGGTCTACGTGAGTGGGATTTTATCCTCGAGCGAGGCTCTCGGGATGGGTTCGCGGTCTTGTTCTAGCTCCCCATCTACAAATACGATCTCGGGGCTCTCGCTGAGACGGTTGATTCTGCGGAGGATGCGGGCGGGGTTGCCAGCCGTGACAACAAGGGGTGGGACGTCCTGAGTGGGTCGGGTTAGCTAAAATGTAGTGCGTATGGTACGCGGATGTGCCCCGCTTTCGGCAATGCGATGTGGTAGGCCGTAGAACCGCTGTGGTATGCTTGGCCCGTACATACCTTGGTGACTACGCTGCCCGCGCCCACTGTGCTTCCGTCCCCTATCGTGACTCCCGGCAAGATGACGACGTTGCCGCCGATCCAGCAGTCCTCCCCAATATGGATCTCTCTGCCCAGCTCCGGGCCTTTCGTCCCATTCCTCAGCCTAGGATCAATCGGATGGGTGCCACTGTACAAGGAGACGTTTGGCCCGACAAGCGTGCGCGCGCCAATTGACACGTGGCAGGTGTCGATGACCGTGCAGTTGAAGTTGATAAAGACGCCGGCGCCGAGCTCGAGGTTGGTGCCGTAGTCGATGTGGATGGGCGCTTCGACCCATGGATCGTCCTCGAATTGCACGTCGTCCATGTCCTGTAATGCCCATTCGGCTGGCAGAGGTCGAGGATCCTGCACGATACTAAGAGACGGAGAAACAGGGTGAGCTTCGTGAAGCTTAGTGTGCGGATCGAAGATGCAGGGGAGCTGAGTATGTACGGCCACTACTCACTCTCTCCACATCTTTACCATTTGCCGCCGTGTGAGCGCATCGGTCGCGCTGTTGTACCGCCTGCAGGCTTCCGAACAGCGCTTGCGGAGGCGCACCATCTCGGGCGTGAAGGCATAATAGAGCTCGCCGCGCAGGGCGCGCCAGTGGTTGTCGGATCTGGATTTCTGCATGCTGTGGGGGATCCGAGAGTCTTCCATGGTGGAATCGCATGTCAATTGCTCCACGATGCCGTTGGCAGTTGAGCCAGACATGAATGGTGAGATGTTTGTGTCGAGAAAACGAACGAAGGGAAAGCTATAGATCAGATTCAAGATTCAATATAACATGGAGAAATGAATGTTTATCGAGGTTGTACAGTAACAATTCCAATGGCAGGTCCAGCCGAGGCGACGTGACATTGCGCGGCTACATCCGCTCTTCCTATTGTTTCGAAGAGCCTCACCGGGTTGGACACAAACAAACAATACCATTGCCATGGACGTCCTCAACTCCGGCTTGCGATTGATTTTTTTGTCCTGAAGCCACGCTGGAAGAGGTAGAGAAAGACAGAAGATGCGTAAATTTGGCGACTTCTCGTCAGCAGCCATCCACCACTCTGAGCCGCCCCAAAACACACCACCTCCTTCCGCCGCACCCAATGCTCACGATCTCGGCAACGGCACGCCATCAATCTCCTGGCCCGTCAACCGCCCGCGAGATTACGGGTCGTGGGATGAGAAAATCGACCGCGACATCCGCGCCCGCGAACAAGCCAACATCCAACATGCTAGCACTGTGAACCGCGATCTGCTGCCCGGCCACCCAAGAGCGCTCTCAGGCATCGCCATCCGCGCTTTCCTGCTCGGTTTCGCATTCGCTGGCTGCAGTCTGCTCACCGTCTGGCTGGCGTACCATGAGTACCGCATCTGGCGCGCACCCCAGTTCATCGCGACGCTCTCGCTCTTCCATTTCCTCGAGTTCTACGTCACGGCGGCGTACAACACACCCGCAGCGAAGATCAGCTCATTCCTGCTATTCAACAACGGCCGCGAGTATACAGCCGCGCATACGGGCGCGCTGATAGAATGTCTCGTGACGTCGACCTTCCTACCGACGTGGCAGTCGCGCTTCTCGACACCCTATGCCATCAGGCTGGGTCTCGCTCTGATCGTAGTGGGCCAGGCGTGCAGGAGCGTCGCCATGGCTCAGGCCGGGACCAACTTCAACCACACGGTGCAGCGGCGGAAGAACGAGGGGCACGAGCTGGTGACAAGCGGCCTATACGCGCATCTGCGGCATCCGAGCTACTTCGGCTTTTTCTGGTGGGCGCTAGGCACGCAGGTCGTGATTGGGAACAAGATCTGTTTCGCGCTGTATGCGTACCTGCTGTGGCAGTTCTTCTACCACCGCATTCGACGTGAGTGTTATGCCGCCTTCCTCTGTCGTACCTTGCGCTCAGAAACGGGATCGTCTACTAACGGTAGTACGGAGAACAGACGAAGAGCAAAGCTTAGTCCAGTTCTTTGGCTCGCAGTATGTAGAATACAGAAGGCGGACCCGCACGGGAATTCCGTTTGTGCCATGAATCACGCGCAGCTGTCGGAGCTGAATGCTGCACCCCGAAGGTGCGTTACGTCGTAAAAGAACAAGAGAGAAAGCAGTGCAATCGAAACCGATATATGGAAGCGTTTTTAGATAAGAGCAGAGACTGAACGAACGCATCTAGATGATGGACAGGCGTGATAATGGGAAGTCATCTTGACCGTCTTGCCGGAAGACTAAAGACACTCTCGGACAGTCATGGCGACCCCAAACGAGGAAGCAAGCTCGTTAGATCCTCTCTCTCTCGGCGGCTTTCGCGAGCAGATCACTCCGAGAAGCAAATGACCCATCGCCGGCGGACTCCCAACTGAACCCTACCATCAGCGGCTCAGCTTCGACAAAAGTTTTCTCGACAAGAAGTTTCATGCAGGGCCGCTCGCCGCACCACCAGCAGTGTCCCGCTTCGGACTCCCGCGTTCCCTCTCTTCCGACGATTGACTCTGTTCGCCTCTCGCCACTCTGCCCGCATGGTTCGGACAGGCACCCGGCTGGTCAATGCGCACAGTGGTGTAGGCGGCGCAGAAGAGGACGTGCAGCGCATCCGGGCAACGGAAGCACTGGTGCGTGTGAATGGCTACGCAGGCGCATTGGCTGAAATGCGTGTAGGTGTGGGAACACATTGGCTGCGGTGGAGTGTGTGGTGATGGTATGGTGATCGGTGATGCTTCTTAGTAGGTTGGAAACGGTAGGGGGCTGATGTAGCCGGTTTATGAGGAGGTAGCTGGATAGGTCGATCTGAGGAGAGCGTGCGTTTGGAATGGACTACGAGCGAAATGGGTAGCGAGTCTTAGGACGCGAGATTGCTGGACCAAGCCGCAGTACGAGGCAAAAGACGTATTTGGCGGAGCCGAATCAATGATCGTGCGTTCGGCGAACAACTAGGGAGCGCAAGAAATCATAAGGACCACCTGTAGCACGCGTACACAAGTAGCACTCGTGCGACTGGTCCTGATCGTCCGTACCACGCGCGACCCGACAGTCTTATAGCAGACATTGAATACAATCAGTCAGGCAGCAAAGCAAGGGTGAAGTGGCCTGACAAGGACTCTCTCGGTGTTGGGCGTTTTCGCATGTCGGTATTTTATTGTTTGTTCGTTCACGCAAACAATTCGGTGGACGTTGACAAACATAGGAGAAGGACAAACGGGACAGCGAACACTCTAACAACGCCCCTATCGGCTCGGTCTAAGGAAGCGGTGGGCCGCGTAGCGTTTTGTGCAGAGGTAGAAGCCGCGGAGTTTCATTTATGCCTGCATGTCTGAATTCTGCCTGGTTCTAGCCTGATGAGAGGTTGACGGATGCGTCTGTCTTTCTTCTGTAACTATTCAGTCGTCTACAAACGCTGGGATTCCAGGTTTGCAGGACAGTACGTGTTCGCACTCTGACGAAGCAGTATGCGTCCGACGGGTTGTCCTTGCCCGAAAGAATAACGAGGCAGCATCTCATCCGCTTCTAGAAGACAAGCTCTGCGAATTCCCAACTCTGCCCAACCGGGCAGCGAGGTCGTTCTCTGCACACTTCCCTACTCTCTCCGGTCTTCCGCCCAGTCGCTGCCTCAGTCTCTCTCACCGCCAACCATACGGCGTCCGGATTCCGGCGCTCGAGTGTTTCTCTGATCTGAGGCCGCTGCATCAGATACGGCGCCAGCATCGCGACGATGTCGTCGAAGGTCTCGTCGTCAATAGCTACGTACTCTGCCAGTGTGCACATGAAGCGGATGAGAGTTTCGCGGATCAGGCGGGTGGGAGCATCAACGTATGGGTCTGGGGGACTTGAGGGCGCTGGGACGATAGCTTTCGAGACGGTTCCACTAATCTTGGGTGCTTGGAAAGGCTGCGCGGACTTCGAGATCGACCTTTCCAGTACTGTGGTTTTTTTAGTGAGGCTGATGTACATGTTCCGTACGTCATCCCAAATCGAGTCAATCCTCCCTTTCATGAAATCACCCGCGTGGATGCAAAGAAGGCCTACGATGTCAAGGGTACTGGTCACGACGTAGGCTTCAGGCTCGTCAAGGCGGGAGACGAGGACTGGCCATAGCGTGTTGATAAGAGGAAGGAAAGAATTCTCGTGGAGTGCGAGAGCTGGGATGGAAGTATTGAGAAGGGACAACAACGAGATGCGAAGAGTCGGCGAGGCGGACGACAGGTAGTGTTGGGTCAGTTGAGTGATTGTGAGTAATGTTTTGTATGTCTTCTCTGCTGGCGGAGGCGGGTCTGGAGACTCAGACTCGTCTTGTACTTCTGGGTCCGTGTCGGCTTCTTGTGTGATGTCTTTCTTTGGGGATGATGGGTCGCTATCGTTGTGTGTCTTCTTCCACGGCCGCATAGGCAAGGATGAGCCAGCGACCTGGTCTTCTGTGGATGAATCCGGAACATCTCGTGCAGCTTTGCTTCTGTTTTTTGCCATCAGGCGGGCAACTTCCGTTACAGTGACTGGTTTGGTGGCTGGCTTCCGGTGCGTACTGGGGTTTCCATCAGCGACAGCAAGCTGCTGTGCTTTCGCACCCTCTTCTACAATGCCAGTGAACACAGTGAACAGTAGCTCCACCAGTTTCGAGTATCCGTGGAAATTCTCCAGGGCTGCAAAGATGCTGTCGACAATATCATCCAGATATGGCAGCAACGAGGGGCCAGAAAGCTTCACCATCATGTACAGAACTCGAGGTGCTTGCGGCGATATTTCGAAGCTGCTGAGTCTCAGCGCCACAGCGTTGATGAGGTAGTCAACGTTTGCAATTATGAGATCGCTTGTGCTTTTGTACCCACATGCCGTAGTCAAGACGTTTAGACAGGTCATTGCGTGCTCACGGAGCTGCTGCACAGGAAAACCAAGCAGTTGAATGACCAAGTAAAGGGCGTCCACAAGATCAACTCGGAAGTCAAGCTTTTGTCTTCGGGCTTGCAACGCGACTGTCTCGAGGGCAAGAGCCTGCAGTCGCCAGTCTGTTTCGACGTCCAGCTCATCCTCTGCCAGGAGAGAGAGTGAGAACGAATAGAGTTCCTCCACAAGACTATCCCGAAGGTTAGAGCTAGAATCCCCGTAGTCGATGAAATCTTCCATTGCCATCCCTTGATTGCATATAGCTTCGATCAGTTTGAACGAGAGCCAGAAACCCGCCAACCTCGTATCACCCTGGCTGCCGAACACGAGGTCGAGTGATTCTCTTGCAATTGTAAGAGACGTATTAGAACTGCTGATTCGCTCAACGAGAGACTCCAACGCGGTAAATGTGGCTCTGTGACTGCTGTTGCCTGAAGATATCAGGTCAAAAGACATCGAGCTTTGTTCTGGTCTTATTGTGTCCATCGTCGTTGGGAACGACAAGCTAATTGATGCGTCTGAACCCGTTACTCGTAAGGACTCGTGAAGGGCGTTTGATACGCTGTCGCGCAAGTTCGAGGCCAGCAAACGGTCAACGACCGATGAACATATACCCAGATCTGAGAGCAGGCGATATGCCAGTGAGATTCGGTAAATTGCTCGTCTCTTGGCCGCATCATCCTTAGACTGCATGACACGGGGTAGGGAGACGACCCAACTATGTAGGCTTGAGAGAAGTATGTCGGACAAACCAGAAACTACCATGAGGATACGTTTGAGTTGTCCTTTGATGCCGTCGTTGTTACTGTCTTCCATTGATAGAGTTACGAGAGTCTCTATCATCATGGACGCTGACTCGGACAAAGACTCTCGACGTTGTTCAAGGACTGTTGAGCAGAGTCTGAAAAGTGCTTGCCGGACCTCAATCCTATCATGACTGCTTAACCGAACGACATTCGCAAGTGCGAGTTTGACTTGGGCTGCTGTAGCTTGGAGCCACGATTTATTGGCCTGTGTCGCCTCTCTTGCTGTGTGTCCGCTCGATACCTCTGTAGCTTTAACCACCTGTTTCAATCGGTTGTCTTGCAACGCCGATTGAAGAACTTCAGACAGGAGATTGAGCCCACCTTCGTACACTCTGTAAGATCGTCGTGACTTGGTGCTCGGCGTCAGAACCTTGCTTAGAGAGGACACAATTCCAGGAAAGAAGTTCTTGAGCGCCTCTTGATCTGTGACGCATTTCTGGAAAGACTGTAAGGCAGTGAGTGCTGCTAGTTGGACATCGCTTGAGGCTCCATCGGTGACACCTTCTAGCATGACAATCACCGCATGACCCAGAGCCGGTATATTTGCTGTCTCCGTAAGGGACGCTCTGCCTTCGAAACTGTTGGTCAAGGATAGGAAGAGATCTGAAAGACAAGTGAAAGCGGCGACTCGAAGTTCGTCTGAAGATGTTTTAGGCTTCGAACCGGCCGTACTGCCGCCAACCATAAAACTAAGAAGTATAAGAAGCTGTGCACCAAGGCTTGAGGTCAAGCAGTTGCGCCATCCAGTCCTTAGGAGCAAAGACAGACACTCCAAGCAGATCTCCAGCGCTCGGACGGGCAACTTCTGGCTCTCTCGCAAGACATGAGACAGAGGAAAGAAGACATATTCGGCGA
>NAJN01001504.1:0-10758 GCA_005059845.1 Cryomyces minteri
AATTCAAAGCCTGCTCCAGGTACAATTGGCCGTGGCGGTAAACTTTGCCGGGTGGAATGATATAGGAGATACGTTGCATCTTGCTCTTACCTGGTCTCCCTATCGCTCTCCATGACATCTGCAACGAACCCAACGCCGAGCGTGTAAGGTAGCTGTATCTGTAGACAGTACCTTTGCCTGCCTCTATCGAGAAGCTTTCGAGCCATACCATGCGGGTCGGGTTGTGGTCCATCGGACCTGAAGCGCTCCTGCTGCTCAGCGCCCTTCAGCCCTTCCATGCCAGTGCCGGCCCTGAAGTTGACGTAGCTCTTAAGGCATCCTTCAACTCCGCACCGTACCTTGTGGAGCTTCTGTAAGGCTAAGGTGTCAGGCCATGACTATGACCACGGCTGACAAGTGCTAGAGAAACAGCTGCAGAAGAGAACTCTACGGCATATTTCCCACTTCTCGACCACATCGCAGACGGATACTTTGACCATGCCTCAACTGACGAGAGCCTGTACAATACGTTCATGAGAGTACTACAAGATGATGGACACCTTACAACCCCAGAAGCGCTATCGTCCTTTCAACTTGCACTCTCCATCCACTCCGCTGCTCCTAGAATAGAAGCCCACTACCAGTTCTACAGAACGTCCGCAGAACCGTCATCGGAGAAGTCAGAACAGGGCGAGTGCGACACATGGGTGAGCTTTGACGGGAAACAGTACTGCTCCCCGGAGCTAGACAGTGCCAAGGGACTCATTCAAGATCAGAAGTAGGTCTTGATGACGTGGGAAGGGCTATGATGAGTTTGTCTGACTGTCTGCAGGAAAGTGAAGCTGCCATTCGACCGAGTCCTTGGAGCTTCACCCGGCAAGGTCGAGTTTATCCTCTACGCAGACATCACATCAACCAGCTTCCGCCGCTTTCATCAGGTCATTAGTCGCACAGCAAAAGATGGTGCCAGCACCTACCGTGTCCGATACAAGCCGTCCTTAGGACTTGCTACCAAGCCCTTACTGGTCAGTGGGTATGGCGTCGAGCTGGCACTCAAACGGACGGACTACATTGTCATAGACGACCGTCATGCGGAAAAAGGCGAAGAAGGCAAAGAAAGCGAGGAGAACGTCGCTGCGGAGACCGCACTCCAGGATGATGATATCGCAGACCTGAAACCGCTGTCGTCTTCCGAGCTTCTCAAGCTGGACTTGAAAGCTGCAAGCTTCGTGATGAACAGCGAAGATCGACTGGATGTGCTCTCAAAGTTGTCTCAAGATTTTCCGAAGTACTCGTCTGCGATCGCTGCATACAACGTCTCCTCAGACTTCCTTATGGAGCATTTAGCCAACCGGCGAATCATGCTACCGCCTGGATATAACGTAATTTGGATCAATGGTGTGCAGGTCCAGACACGCGAACTGGATGCGTTCGCCCTCCTAGAGCATCTCAGACGAGAGCGCAGACTTGTAAACGGCGTACGAGGACTTGCATTTTCTGGACCGGAAGCAATCAACATTCTTTCTCACAGTGCGGTAGCGGAGGCCCAAGCGGATGACGAGCCTCAAAGATACGATTTCCGGGATGTATCAGAGGGTGGGAACGTAATCATGTGGCTGAATGACATCGAGAAGGACAAGAGATACTCGGATTGGCCAGTAGTGCTCAACTCAGTGAGTTTGCTCATTGCTGCAGTCGTTTCCTGTACTCATGCCAGGTATAGCTACTTCAGAGAACATACCCTGGTCAGCTGCCTCCAGTCAGGAAGGACGTACACAATCTCGTAGTGCCTATTGACTTCTCCGACTACAAGGATGTTCTGATGGTGGCCGAGAACTTACAAAACTTTGTCAAACGCAAAGTGCCCATTCGTTTTGGTCTTGTGCCCAGTACACGAACTTCAGCCGCGGCGGATCAGGCAAAGGTCGTCTATCACCTCCTTGACACGTACGGTCTTGGCGCGCTCCTAAATTATCTCGAAGCAGTAAGTGACCGGCTTCGCTACTAAGCCGATCGCGGTAAGCTAATATGAACAGTCCGTCACTGGAGAGGGAAAGAAACTGTCGTCGCCAAGTAAGGCGTACTTCGACCTCGTCATCAAAAGACGAGACGTTCGCAAAGACAAAGTGGCGCTGCAGTTGCGAGAAGTGCTCGGGTCCGATATTCTTCAGGATCGAATCAATAAAGCTCACGTCTATCTTACACGACTTGCTGCTGGTAGTCCGAATCCGCCCATCTTCATCAATGGTGCAACGATATCGCGAAACGACGAGTGGCTCCAGGCAATGAGCAACAGAGTCACTCTTGACCTCCGAGCCATCCAGCAGGGAGTCTTTAATGGTTCTTTTGACAACGACACCTATCTGCCTTCCCACTTCCTGGCCCGAGCCTCGCACAGACGCAATGCACTTGTGGTTCCGGAGGATGAGAAGAACATCAAAGTCTTTGATCTCGCCAGCATGTACACTGCTCATGAACGCGCGATCAACGGTTTACCACTTCTCCTGGCGGACGCCAACAGAGAGAAAGAAGAATGGGCCTTCTTCATAGTCATCGCTGACTTCAACACTTACCAAGGATCTAATCTCTTGGCCGAATTAGCGAAATTCAGGCACGAACATGGAGGTGTCGAAATGGCATTCGTGCACAATCCTGCTCATGTCGAAACTGGGTCAACAGCTTCTGACTACCTCGTTCATGCACTCAAACAAGGAACCATTGAAGCGCTTGAGCATTTCGTTCATGATCCGAAAGCATCTTTTGGGAACGAAGTAAGTGCTGAGGACGTGAAAGAGTCTCGAGAAATATGGAACAGCGCTCGACCCTTCGTTGACAGCCTAGGCCTCACTGGAGGCCAAGCAGCTCTTGTGTTAAACGGCAGGCTCGTCGGGCCTATACCATCGTCGGAAGCGTTCGCAAAGGACGACTTGGAAACGCTATTTGCATACGAACGCAAAAAGAGGATCGCCCCAACAGTACTTGCCGCCAAGGGCCTTGGCCTGTCGGACAGGGTCACTACACCGTTGGCGGCCGCAAAGCTTTCCTCCATCGTTGCTCTGTCCACGATGTCTGATATCCCGGAAGGCATCTTCGAGGCTGCACCATCTATACGGACGAATGTTTTCAAGACACTGAACTCGACCCATACTGCCATTGAATCTGGTAACATTGATACGGCATCTGTACAGCTCGTGGCTTCGGTGGATCCCACGTCAGAGACCGCGCAAAGATGGATCCCAATACTCAAAGTATTGTCCGAAATGAGTGGTGTTTACATGCGGCTGTTTCTCAATCCTCGTGATAAATTGGACGAGCTGCCTGTCAAACGCTTCTATCGGCACGTTCTGGAATCCAAGCCTTCTTTCGATGAAGACGGCACGCTCCGGGGCCTTCACGCACACTTCACCGGTATACCTGCAGAAGCTCTGTTAACCATGGCTATGGATGTACCCCCGTCGTGGCTGGTGTCGCCAGAAGACTCCGTGCATGACCTCGACAACATCAAGCTCGGCGCACTGAAAGGCCAATCAAACATTGAAGCTGTTTACGAACTCGAACACATTCTTATTGAAGGCCACTCCCGAGACGTCACGCTCGGACCTCCCCCAAGGGGTGCGCAACTCGTTCTCGGCACAGAGAAGGATGCTCATTTCGCCGATACCATCGTGATGTCCAACCTTGGATACTTTCAGTTCAAAGCCAACCCTGGTTATTTCAAGCTTGGGCTCCAACTTGGACGGAGTGTACAGATCTTCAACGTCGATAGTGCAGGCGCGTTAGGTTACACCCCTCAGCAAGGTGATGAGTCTACAGACATCGCGTTGACGAGCTTTCGAGGCGTTACTCTGTACCCAAGATTATCGCGAAAGCCAGGGCAAGAAGCCGAAGACGTATTGGAGGCGACCAAATCATTTGTCTCCGTGATGGCAGCAAAAACCGATAGCGTGCTGTCGAAAGTCGGCATATCAGGTGTCAGAACAGAAGACTATATCTCGAAAGCTCAGAAGCTAGGTTCCTCAATTCTCACGAAATCCGGACTAATGGAACCAACTCCCACGCCGCCTGCAGACATCAACATCTTCTCTGTTGCGTCCGGTCATCTCTACGAGCGCATGCTCAACATCATGATGGTGTCAGTCATGAAGCACACGAAGCATACGGTCAAATTTTGGTTCATCGAACAGTTCCTCTCTCCCTCTTTCAAGTCGTTCCTACCCGCCGTTGCTGCCGAATATGGCTTCCAGTATGAGATGGTTACCTACAAGTGGCCGCACTGGCTTCGTGCACAGAGAGAAAAGCAACGTGAGATTTGGGGCTACAAGATCCTTTTCCTTGACGTCCTGTTTCCGCTAGATCTGGACAAAGTCATATTCGTGGATGCAGACCAGATCGTCAGGACAGATATGTACGAGCTCGTGACTCACGATCTGAAAGGTGCGCCTTACGGTTTCACCCCCATGTGCGACTCCCGCACTGAAATGGAAGGTTTCCGCTTCTGGAAGCAAGGCTACTGGAAGAATTTCCTCCGTGGTCTACCGTATCACATCAGCGCGCTGTACGTCGTTGATCTCCGCCGCTTCAGGCAGATAGCTGCAGGTGATCGGTTGCGTCAACAGTATCAAACGCTCTCTGCTGATCCAGCTTCTTTGAGCAATCTGGATCAAGACCTACCGAACCATATGCAGATGGTTCTTCCTATCCATAGTCTACCCCAGGAGTGGCTATGGTGTGAGACGTGGTGCAGTGACGAAGCCTTGAAGGAGGCACGGACGATCGATTTGTGCAACAATCCGCTGACCAAGGAACCGAAGTTGGAAAGGGCACGAAGACAGGTCCCTGAGTGGACTGTTTACGACGAAGAGATCGCTGCTCTGGCGAAGCGGTCAGAGAAGGGTGGGGTTGGAGCGGGTGAAGAAGCGCCTATTGCTGACAGTAGTACTTCGGCAGGCGCACAGCAAGAGGCGGAGGCTATTGGTGCGGAAGATGGTAAGGCGGCGGAATATGCAGAGCATCTGCGGGATGAGAAGAGCAGGCGGCTCGAGGAAAGCCCTATGCCGCTCAGAAGGGATGAGCTATAGATTTGCGCTGTAAAAATGCATTTATGATGCTTTGATAACGAAGCGCACAGTGAACAGGAGGAAGGACAACATAGTCTTTCATAGCAACTCGAACTAACACTACTTTCACTCACCTTGCTGTCCAGGGAGGACTCCTCAAGGCCAGCGCGTAACGGCGATGTCACGTGATATGGCGACAACGCTAACGACGGACGCGTTGGTGGCAAGCTGCTGTGTACATAGCTGATCCCAAGACACCACTCCAAGCTGCACCACCGGAACATCCGCTGCTCTTCGAGCACATACCTTGTCCCGTATCTGGCCACTCAATGTACGATGTACGCCAATCCAGAGGAGATTACAAGCTGACGTTTGTAGGCATTCTCCAGCCCCAATCGTCTTGACCATCAGCAAGGAGAATATCGCCCCGTCAGCTTCCAAACGCTCAAGACTGTACGTCGGTGGCACCCCTCAATCTGTCGACCGTCTCATCAAACCATTCCGCTGTCCTGGCTCAGCAACACCTACACGAGCGTCCGAGAAACCAGCGAGAAAGAAGCGTAAAGTCAACTACAAGGGTGCTGATGGCGAAGAGGAGGATGGAGACAAGGCCTATACGAATGATGACCGACTCGCACTCGCAACTCGAGACATCAACAAGTTCCCGGTCTTCAAAGCGAAGGACAAAGAAACCGCTTTCCGTTCGCGATTTGCCGTGCCTCTCATTAACAAGAACCTCGAGGCGTACAATGCATGCCGCCCGCCACCATTGCTAGGCCTGCGGAGAGGGGCGGCGTTTGTTGCAAAGCCGCTACATGATCCAAGCGGAGAATTCGCGATTGTGCTATTTGATCCTACAGTCGATGGCAAGCCCACGTCAGAGGAAGAGGTTGAGAAGAAAGCCGAGGATAAGGAGGTGCCAAAGCTGGATGTACCTATAATGCATCGGAGCTTGGCAGATATACTGGGTTTGAAGAATAGCGTCGAGGAGAGACCGAAGGTGCCTGTGGTAATCGATCCTAGATTGGCTAAGGTACTCAGACCGCATCAAGTCGAGGGAGTCAAGGTAAAGAAGTACATACTCGGTTAGTTGTGGGCAGCTCTGACATTCTCACAGTTCCTGTACCGGTGCACCACTGGCCTGCTTGATCCAAAGGCCGAAGGTTGCATCATGGCGGATGAGATGGGGCTTGGCAAGACACTTCAGTGCATCACACTTATGTGGACTTTATTAAAACAATCACCCGAGGCTGGCAAGCCGACCATACAGAAGTGTGTCATCGCGTGCCCTTCAAGTCTAGTCAGGAACTGGGCGAACGAGCTTGGTAGGCAATACCCTATATCACATCGCCACATGAAGCTTATCTATATCCAGTCAAGTGGCTCGGAAAAGATGCAATAACTCCGTTCGCTATCGACGGCAAAGCTACGAAGGAAGAGTTAACCCAGCAACTTCGTCAATGGTCAATTGCAAGTGGGCGAGCAGTTACACGCCCGGTGTTAATCGTCTCATACGAAACGCTCCGTCTCAACGTCGACGAGTTGAAGAACACCAGAATTGGCCTGCTACTGTGCGATGAAGGACACCGTCTCAAGAATGGTGAATCGCAGACTTTCACTGCGCTGACCGGGCTCAACGTACAAAAGAGGGTCATATTATCAGGTACCCCCATCCAGAATGATCTCTCGGAGTACTTCTCCCTCCTGAACTTCGCGAATCCAAGCTACCTTGGTACAAGGAACGATTTCCGCAAAAAGTTCGAGCTGCCGATTCTTCGTGGTCGCGATGCCGCCGGCACAGACGCGGACAGAAAGAAAGGAGACGAACGTCTGGCCGAGCTGCTTACACTTGTCAACAAATTCATCATTCGAAGGACAAACGATATTCTCTCCAAGTATCTGCCCGTCAAGTATGAGCATGTGGTCTTCTGTAACCTGGCGCCGTTCCAGACAGACCTGTACAATTACTTCATCAAATCTCCGGAAATCAAGAGCTTACTTCGTGGCAAAGGTAGCCAGCCGCTCAAAGCGATCGGTATGCTGAAAAAGCTATGCAACCATCCTGACTTGCTCAACCTCCCAGATGACCTGCCCGGCTCTGAAGAGTTCTTTCCAGCGGACTATGTGCCTAAGGATGCGAGAGGCAGGGACAGAGACGTCAAGCCTTGGTACTCTGGCAAGATGATGGTCCTTGACCGGTGAGTTTTGTCGTCGTCGTCGTAGAACTCTCATACTGACATTATTTCAGCATGCTCGCTCGCATTCGCGCCGATACAAATGACAAGATTGTCCTCATCAGCAACTACACGCAGACTCTGGACGTGTTTGACAAGCTTTGTCGGTCCCGCGGTTACGGGTGTCTCCGGCTCGATGGCACCATGAACGTCAACAAACGACAAAAGCTCGTCGACAAGTTCAATGACCCGGAGGGTGCCGAATTCGTCTTTTTGTTGTCTTCCAAGGCAGGTGGCTGCGGTCTCAACCTGATCGGTGCCAATCGCTTGGTTCTCTTCGATCCAGATTGGAACCCAGCAGCGGATCAACAGGCTCTTGCGCGCGTGTGGCGTGATGGTCAGAAGAAAGACTGTTTCGTCTACCGTTTCATTGCGACCGGCACGATTGAAGAGAAGATCTTCCAGCGACAGTCACACAAACAATCGCTCTCCTCCTGTGTAGTCGACTCCGCTGAAGATGTGGAGCGCCACTTTACACTTGATTCGCTAAGAGAGCTGTTCCAGTACATGCCGGAGACAACCAGTGATACACACGACACGTTCAAGTGCAAGAGATGCAAAGGAGGCAAGCAGACGATCAAGGCGCCAGCGATGCTGTACGGGGACACTAGTACATGGAATCATCTCACGAACGAGGAGGGCGATAAAGGTCCAATGGGGAAGATTCAGGATCTGTTGCTCAGACAGGAAGCGACTGAGAAAGACGTCAGCGCTGTGTTTCAGTACATCAGTCATTGAGTTGGGCGGGCAGGTTCTTCCGAAGTATTGGAGATTTGGGGTTGGTTCTTGGGGAGTTATTGGAGGGTCGCAATGCTAGATGGTTTGGTACACAGGCAGCATTCTTAGGTGTACGGGAGTGGGGAGCAGGTTATTGAGTTGATGCAGCAACCTGTATGATCAACGAAATCGATACCCATACTTAGTACTTACGTCTTGACTGTCGATGGTGCAACTACCTGTATTGACAGGGGACTGGAGGCTGTATTTGGACGCTAGTCTGTCCGTGTGGCCACGTTCATCCGATCCAATGTTCCGGCCGGTTACCTTACGCACGCGCTCTGGAAATCTGTTCTGCGACTGATGCCATGTCCTTGCCCTGTTGCTCGCCGCTCGGAAGGCAGAGTAACAGGGAACGCGTCGTCTCAGATGGCGTCCAGCACAGCCGCACACGAGTCACAGCCCGGTCAATAGAATTGTCTTGAATCTGTTGCGAAAGGCATGGTGCTGATCTCTGTGCTAGACAAATCAGGCGTCCCATCACGCAAACACGCCGAGCCTTTCCACCTAACCAGGGAGGATCTTGACGATTGGAGAAAGGTTGTGGGAATCCCCGACCGCGAGCCAACGCGACGGGCGGAGCGGAGGTCAAAGGAGAAAAGGTTGCGGAAAGAGAAGCGCAAGTCCCATGATGTCGCAAACGAGGAGACATCCGCAGATAAGAAGCCGCAAGAGTTGCCACGTCCAGGGGTGAAGCAGAAAGGACAAGAAACGGGAGACGGCACAGGTTCTTTCGCCATTGGAGATTACCTAAGAGAAGTTCGACGGAGCGGATCCTTCACGACAAGCGCGCGAGTGAAGAGACGTCGTACCACTCCATCGAACGATGCCGATCAAGACGATGCCGCGGCTTCGTCACAGCTTCTTGGAGACCTTGCGCGCGGTCAAGAGTACGTGCTTGAAGATGCTTCGCTGAACAGCATCGAGGATACTGCCCCGGAAAACGAACGATCCAACGGCACGGAAAAGACGGGAAGACACAAGGCAAAGAAAGAGGATCGAAAGAAGCTGAAACGAACTAGACACAAGAAGCATACGTCTTCTACAGCCGAGGCCGGCTCAACTCAGGGGGTCAAAGAGGCACTACGCCAAAGCAGTGAGGAGGCGAACAAGTCTCCACAACGCTTGTACTCTCAGCTGCTCCCGCCGGGTGATGGTCCTGCTGATGTTGAAAGGCTATGTAAGAAGACCCAGCACATAACAACGTTTGACACACCGCTATCGCATGTCGGAGGACTCCTGAACGGGCCTGATAAGCTCTCGTGGAGTCACAAAACCGCTGGTGACGCGCTTCCAACACCTCGGCACAACGATAGCGAGAAGGAGAATACAAAGCTTGTATCCCCATTGCCACTTGTCCAGAGAACAGTTCCAAAGGAGAGACACAAGCAGGGCAGGAAGCGAAAGAGGCGATCTCAAGGCGAGGTGGACCATTCGATAGAGACTATAGACTGCGAGTCTACAGGCAAAGCATATGCTGTCTCTAAATCGACCGAGCCTCCTGAATCCGACGCGGAGCGATCCCCACACAAGACACAAAGTGAGAGCATCGAGGAGAATACTACTCTCCAAGAAAATGCGACGCAAGTCTCCTCAAAGAAACGCAAGCGTCGAGCCACTGAAGGAGAGTCCTTGATCAACGATTTCGAAAAGTCACACAAACTTGGAAAGTCACACAGACACTCACGCAAGTCCCGCAAATTGAGACTCTCCGAGAATGAGAAAAGTCAAGGTCAAAGTGCATTTACGGTGTCGTCTCCTTCGTTGCCGAAGCGTGCGAAGGTTGCTCAGGATCCGTCGCCGCCTCCATCGCGTCAAGCACCAGCTGGAAAGGCCAAACCAAGTAACAGTGAATCAGAACTCGTCGAGGACGCTTCTTCGTCTTCCTTGCCGTCGGAAGTGTATGGAGAAACCCCCCTACCAAATTCGGAACCATCTCCTCAGAAGCCTCGAAGGTCAATCAATAAGCCCAGCAAGAGCAAAATCCCCAAGCCAGTCGTCACTGCCGCTCTGCCTACAGACGTAGACCTTCCATCCCGTGGGCCCTTCAACGAGCGTGAAATCAGCCTTCTGAGCTCCTACGTCGAAAAGTATAGACGTGATATGGGCCTCACTCAGCATGAACTCAACGAGAAGATACAGGCAAGCAGCAAGGACATGGATTTCCATAAATTCTGGCTTGAACTTCTGGCGGTTCTGCCTAATAGACGACGTGACTCTATCTACAAGATGGCACGTCGTCGCTGGAACAACTACGAGAAGCGCGGCAAATGGACGGAGGATGAAGACGAGGAGTTGATCCACGCGTACGAGCTGAAGCCCAATCAATGGAAGGAGATTGGTGGCATGATCGGCAGGATGGGTGCCGACTGCAGGGACCGATGGCGCAACTACCTCAAGTGTGGCAAGAACATGAAGATGAACGAGTGGACGGGGAAAGAGGAGAAAGATCTGCTGGCTGCTGTTGACGAGTGCTTGGTCGCGCTAAAGAAGGAAGAGGAGCGGCAGCGCAGACTGCAAGCGTCGGCTTCAGACGCTGAAGACCGCAAGAACCCAGAGGCCTTGCTCAGCTGGAGCATCGTCAGCGAGAAGCTCGGCGGCCAACGCAGTCGTCTGCAGTGCATGTACAAGTGGAAGAGACTGCAGGAGCGCCTCGAAAAAGGAGAGAAGGCCGCCTCACAGATTCCGAATCGAAAGGATCACAAGTCCAG
>NAJN01001505.1:0-10756 GCA_005059845.1 Cryomyces minteri
ACCTCGGGTCGCAGCTCCAACATCACCATCTCTAACTCCGTCGGCAAGCTCTCATCGTCTGAGATCGAGAAGATGGTTGACGGTCAGTAACCATTAAAATCTCCTACGCACGTGATCACTCGCTAACACCGTATTAGATGCCGCGAAGTTCAAGAGCAGCGACGAGGCTTTCAGCAAGAAGTTCGAGGCCAGACAACAGCTTGAGTCCTACATCTCTCGTGTTGAGGAGATCGTCTCCGACCCGACGATGTCGATGAAGCTCAAGCGTGGCCAGAAGGAAAAGATCGAGTCTGCTCTCAGTGATGCTATGGCTCAGCTGGAGGTTGAGGATGCCGGAAGCGACGACTTGAGGAAGAAGGAGCTTGCGTTGAAGAGAGTGGTGACTAAGGCCATGAGCACCCGCTAAGCGTCCTTACTAGTGCTATGGTAGTGGCACTGTGTATGTTGCGAAGAGTGGAGAGATCATTTCCTTACGTGCTGATTCATCTAGAGCGGAGCGAATTGGGATCAAAAGCGTATCACGTCTTCTTCGTCTCTCATGCCTCACGGCTGATAGTCTGCGTCTGTGTGATATCTAGCTCGGGATTAGGGCTTTTCGAGGGGGTCTGCGGAGTTGCGAAGGTCAGATTGTATGGTCGATAGGCAACGAAGCTGTGACAACACGGCACCCGTCGCTTAGGTACCATAGCAGTTCTGACCCAAGACCAAGGCTACCTCATTACACTACTGCGTGAAGATTGCCAAGACTTTGACGTTGTCTTAGAACGTTGTTTATTTTCCAGCCCTCCACCCCAAGGGTCTCAGGGTCCGAGGGGTAGGAATCTGAGCTCAGCCGAGACCCTTCATCGTTGCGGGTTCCTGACAGACTTGTACCAACGTTAGAACCCTACACGACATTTCAATTGTTGTATGGCTTGCTCTTTGCCCCAGTGTCTACTTTCATTGCCTTTCCCCTAACCTCAAGCGTTCTGCCGCCACTCCGGAGCCATATGATGGGGAAGAGTAAGTTCGGAGATCTAGAGGCCCAAGAGCCTGAGAGATCACGGCTACGTACCCGGCCAGTTCACCTAACGGAGCAGATACAATGCGCTGATACGCAAGCTAACAGATACTGCGGCTGCTGAATGCGTCTCCGACGAAGCGCTGGCGCACCTGAAATCCTACAAATACTCCAGCATCGACAAGTCCTTAATCTCGCGATACATCCTCAAGCACTATGTACGACACCTGCAGGTACCGAAGAGTGGGAGCAATTGGCGCAAGATTTGGCTAATGACGGATCAGTGGAATGGCTTCGTCGAACTGCTACCGCTATGGTTAGCACCGAACATGGTTACCCTCCTTGGGTTCTTCTTCATACTGGGAAATGTGGCCTTGTTAGAAGTCGTTATGCCCGATCTTGTGGGACCGGTGAGTCTCCTCACTCAGAGCTCTTGGAACACTGGAGAACACGGCCGAAGTTGAAGGCTGACGCTCCATACTGCGGAGTCATAGGGGCCATCATGGCTTTACTACAGCTTCGCAGTAGGTTTGTGGATGTGAGCATCAGATAATACCTACGACACTGGCCCCGACTGGTTGTCTTACGGCTGATCCAGGTACTCAACCATGGACAACGTGGACGGGAAACAAGCGCGGAGAACAGGGACATCAAGCGGGCTCGGTGAGCTGTTTGAGTAGGTTATCTCAACGTGCCTTCCAGGCATCTTCGCCAACGACTGCTGACCGCTGGCCAGTCACGGTATCGACTCTTTGAACTGTACCCTCGGGAGTCTCCTGGAGACAGCAGCTATGGGCTATGGCGCAACGAAGACCGGCACCTTCACGGCACTCATACCTTGTTTGCCCATGTTTTTTTCGACGTGGGAGACGTATCATACTCATACGCTCTACCTTGGCTATTTTAATGGCCCAACTGGTAGGCCTCTGTGCGTGCCGCCGCCATCACGGAAGAGACACTGAACATGTCACAGAGGGCCTCATCCTCGCCTGCAGCATCATGTTGATATCCGGCTATTACGGGCCCGGCGTCTGGTCTCTCCCTGTCGCGGACTATTTCGGCCATCCCGAAATATTCGGCACGTACTCTATGCGTGAGCTGTGGGTGCCGATCCTCATCTTCTCCTTCTTCACCGCGCATCTTCCAGCTTGCGTCACCAACGTTGTCAAAGCCCGGCGCGAGAAGAACCTGCCCGTGGCGCCCGTATTCCTGGAATGGACGCCTATAGTTGTCTTCACAGGCGCGACCGGTGCGTGGTTGTACTCGCCCTACTCTACCTTGCTCAAAGAGAACCACCTCTGTCTGTTCTGCTTGACGATGTCCTTCGTCTTCGGCCGCATGACCACAAAGATCATCCTCGCACATCTCACACGCCAGCCGTTCCCGTACTGGACGTTGCTTATCACGCCTCTGGTTGGCGGTGCCGTGCTAGCTAACCTGCCCTTCGTTGGCTTCACTCCTTTCGATGCGAACACGGAATACTACTACCTCTGGGCCTACTTTGTCTTCGCGTTCGTCCTGTACTTCCGCTGGGCTTTTTTGGTCATCGGCCGGATCTGCGAGTTTCTGGGCATCAACTGCCTGACAATACCGCCAAAGGGCAGGGATAAAGAGGGCGAGAAGCAGGGACCTGGCAAGCTGGAGCTGGAGAAAAGGATAGCGAATGGTGGGACGGGTGTCAGGAAAGCCGACTGAACGAGTGAATGACTGTGGGGGTTTGTAGTGCATTGCGATGGCGTTGAAGGCGGGCAGCCTGGGCCGAGCCACCTCTGGTTGCATATCCCCCGAGAGGGGAACAAGTGAAGCACTTGTCGGAGTCTCCTATGTTAATAAGAATTCCTTTTCCTGAGTCCTAAGCTCAAAAGATACCTCGTCGACGTTCGCGGTTCAACACTGCTGGGAGTAGAGTTTCCTGATGATAAATCAGTAGAACGGTTGAAGTCTTCCTTTCACATAGTCTGCCAGAGCAAGCTCAACTACGCGGCATTCTAGAGTGGATTGAGTACACACAAAAGAATTAACACATATTACGTCTTGCCAACTCCGTATCTCTCCTTCATCGTCGCATCTCTCAAAGCCTGCAATGGATGACGTCTGCTGAGTCGCCGTAAGCCCTTCGAATGAGGCGTAAGACTTTCAGTGTATTTGTGTAATACGACAGGCTGCTCAAGACACGCTGTTACCCTTTTCTACCATCTAAATTTTCATTCTCTCTGTAGATCCTTTCTGCCGATACCGTGATGTGACCTCGCCTATTCCGACCGCATCTGTGTCATTGGGTTGCTACGGATCAGACTGCAGGCCTGGCTTTTGGATGTGCTGGCACTGCGCAGTTGGATGGGCAAGCTTTCGCGGTTCGAGGCAACAGACGCAGGCGGTAACGTTCAGATCGAGACTGCTTCCTACAAAGAGGGGTATAAGTATATTTAAGAGAAGGCAATGGAGCCCCATGGCAGCCTTTGCAGTTAAGCGTGTGGTTGGGCACCAAAGAACCGGTTCACCAGCCGACTCAGCCTCAACCAGGCTGAGACGAGTACGAGGCCGCTTAGAGCAACCTCCGTGATGGTGAATTGTCCAAGGAAGAGAAGCTGCTGTTTCTACCGAGCGCCTCCCCTACTCCGTCGAGTGCGCAAACATGGGTTCATGGAGACAAGACAGCGAAGCTGGAAGACGGACGACGTGATTCCATACGGGAATCCAGTCAATAGTCGATTTAACATCAAAGCTTCATAGCTATACTCTAACAGAACACCTGGACCCGCATGCCTACGAGCAGAGGAGAACCCTCCAAGCTGCGCTTCCCAGCCAGCAGGTGTGAGGCAGGTACGAGTCTTCCGCAGCATGCAGGGTCGCCTTGTGATACGGCTTGCGGGCTGAAGCGACAGTACGATACCGCCAATACGTCCCACAGGGGAGTAATGCTGGTCGTTATCCTGACGACTTTGCACTCGAGTTCGTTGAGCATCATGAAAGCTCTGTTACTCTGAGAGGACTCTTCCAGTCCGAGTGCTTGCCGTGTAATGGTCAGTAATTCCCTACGTCCATTGCATGGTAATAGTGGATGAGCAAGCACTTTGCCAGGCGTGCACACTCTGCCGGTGAACGCATCAGGAGCTGCTACTCCGATAGGCCCTACACCTGAACGAATGAGTACATCCTCCGGAGTCTGATGTTCGTCGAGTGCCGTGAGCGAGGTCATTCATAGAGCGACCCCAACGGAGGGTTGCGGACTGACTACGAAGGTGTATGCATTGTTGCATCCTTCAACCGGGGTCAGAGCCAGCCTGAGAGACCTCTTGCCCATCAGGCTGTGATGAGCGTTGGTGCTCTTCAGCGCTGTCGATCTCTTTGAGAAGCCAGGCTATCGTAGCATCTCTGGCCTTCTCCGACTGCCTCAAACGCGCTACAGGCACAGCATCATAGTTGATCTTCGGCGCCGGACTGGCAGGCTGGACGCTTGCATCTCTATCTTCCTCGTCGCCCGGTCTCGCCGGGCCTCGTTTCTTCTCTGCCAACAGTTTCCTAAGGACAGAAATACTTTGGTCTCTTTCTACCAATACTCTCGGTAGTCTGACCCTATCCCTCTCGTCCTCTTCGACCTTCCTCTTCTTCGCCGCAGCATCGCTCTCAGCTCGGCTCTCTTCCATCCACATCCCGATGGCCTGGCGCGCGCAGTTCTCAATGTGATTGAACCTGATAGGGCCCAGCATGATGCCCCCGTACCACCTCGCCACCACGACCGCGCCTGTTACTTGCATCTGCACAAGAACCTTCGCCAGTCTCTGCCCAGCGTTGCGCTCTCCGTCATCTCTATGGCCGATGTCGTAGAGGCGTTGCGAGTTTGTCAGAAGAGCGCTTTGCGTTGATGGCTTTCGCCACGCTGCAATCCGGTGGCTCGCGGACTCGAAGTCTGGATGAGTCTCTAGGGTTTTGACTGGGAGCGATGGAGAGTAGTACGCGGTGAATGTCGAGGAGCGGTCTTCTATCGGCGTGGAGCGGTAGATCTGAGACGGAGATGGAGACGTCGGTGATCGCGAGCGCTTGGGAGGCATTTAGTACCGTAACCCCCGGAACGGCCAGGAACGAGCCGTGACTCTTCAAGTTGTAATCATTGTTGTCGCAGTAGGTGGGAGAGTCGAGGTGAGATTCCGCTGATCTCGTTGCTTTTAGAAGGACCAATCACGTTGATCGAACGAACCCAGGTTGACATGCAGCGAAGCACTCACTTCCCTTAATTACTTGCGGACTCCAATCTCTCTTGGGAATCGCAAATTGATACAAGACACACGGCCTTCGTTTCCGAGACGAGTTATGTTTCTGACCACAGCCTTCTGTTCAATCAAACCCACGGGATCTACTCTGGTGGGTGAAGGTTTCAGAAGCCTTTCTCCCTTCGATTTCCTAAGTCTGTACTCCACTCCACTTCTCATCGTCACCTCCGTTTCTCTAGGATTCTCGCTTCAACTAAGCTTCCCTCTTTCGTGACTATGTACACCGTGTCTTCCGCTCCGTCCGCTCATCTGAAGGTGGTGCTTGCGCGCGCGCTTCTTGTTTACACAGCTATCCAAGTCTTCAGACTTCTCCGCCATGGGAGCTACAGCTTCGCGCCCGTCTTCCCCGCCTCCTTCACAAGCTCGTACACATCTCTATCAAAAGCTTTTGCCTCACCAATGATCTTCTTACTCCACTCAGTCCCAACCACCAACTTCAGTTGATCTCCTGGTACATCGCTATCGTCGTACTCATGCAGCGCAAGGTAGCGCGGAAGGCTCGAGTCATTACCAGGAGCGAGCTTGTACCGGGTGGTACGACGGTAACCACGGACCATGGAGAGCATGTCCAGATGCTACATTTCGTCTCGGTTAGTGGGTCGACGCTTCGGTGGTCTGACGAGGCGTACTTGTTTCCGATACCACTCGTCGAACTCCTCGTCCGTCCCCTCAGCCGGTTCCATTGCGACGCAGATGATGCAATTTCCTCTGCCTATTAGACCGCAACGCAACATGATTAGCGTCGGCGGCTCCATAGTGGCCTTAGGAAGCAATGAACCATACCGCTCTTCTCAATCTGTCCCTCAAACTTCTGAATAGGCAAATATGTTCTGATGGCGAACTCGATGTTCTCAAACGCCTCTCCTCCTCCAGGTAGCACGTCACTCGTCAATGGGATGTTCTTGAACTTCTCGGACTCCAAGAGCGCCAGGTCGTCGAGCGGGTAAAGCGCCAAATACGGCATCTTTGCATCTTTGTTCTTGTTCTTGTAGCGCAGGGCAATTGGGGCACATCCTGTTGCAAGGACGTCGGGGAGATGGATGTCGTTGTACCATTTATTGTAGATGTCGTCTGACAGCTCAGGATTCTTGATCTTGGAGGTAGCGAAGAGGAGGCCGGACGTGGGCATTTTGACAGAACATTAATTTAGGTGAACACGAAGCGACTGGAGAACGGTCGAAGCGTAAGAGAACTGTGACGGACGGGAGCTTGAGATATAGGACATGCTGTGGTGGGGTCGTGGGGGTTACATGGAGTTGAGGTCCGGGATGCGGGGTACTAATTCCGAGAGCGATCAGGCAAAGACATGAGGTGGTCTAAGGAACGGTAATTCGAAGTACTGCTGATTTAATGATACTGCGTAAGGTGATGTACTGCTTCAGTATGTATCTGAAGGCTCTTGAAGGTCTGCACTGTATGAACACATCCATCAAAGAGCCCTACCCCACCTGCAGACGCCAGTAGATGCATTGTAAAGAAACCCCCACCATATCCAGAACCACAACGCAACCGCCTCATGTATGGGAATCTTCCCTTCATGCAGAAGCGGTAGCGAGGCAACCTAGAGTCCGCGTTCTTCTGATCCGCATCCTGATCTCCACCCATCTCTATGCAATTTCACTCCAATCGAAGCCGGAAGAGGCCATCGTAGCCATCCGCGCTCTCTTAGATCATATCATAATGGACAGTTCGTGTCTGAGCAACTTCTCCTCATCCAGATCCGGGTAGTAAGGCACCATAGCATCCGCACTCTGTACGTACGCATCGTTGTATAACCTCCAGTAGGGCTGCCTAACCTTTCTCGCAGGATGGAACAATCCTGCCCAGACGTAGTTCAACACGACTCCTGTTCCAACAGCCATCCTGACAGCGTCGATGGCTTCGATGATACGGTCGATAACATGAGGACTTGTTTCGAAGAGATTGGGGTAGAGCAAGTTGAGGAGATGGAGCATAGCATCTTCGCAGCCAAGGCCAACCACGCCTAGAGCTACATGCTTGACGACGGAAGCAGCGGTCTGACGATGGACTTGGTCGCGATCGATGAGTGCGTCTTCGAGTAGAGGCGTCACAGCGTAGACGTAGTCCTTAGCCATCTCGCCGATGTATTCGAACAGGAAAGAGAGGGACTTGAGGACACCGTTCTGGACATTGAGCTCGGGCACCCGGTACTCATTCATCAATGCAGGAAGAACAGTGAATGGCGCGCATGTCTCTGCGACGATGCCGATAGCGACGGCTGTGCAGACACGGGACTGACGCTCTTGCACTCTCAAGTTGTTCAGTAGTGTAGCCAACACGTCTTGTGGTCCAATAGCTTTAGCGATGAAGCCGAAAGTGTTGTTGGCGGCACGACGGATGCCTTTCTTATGAGCCTTGAGCATGTCGAGTAGCTCGAAGCAGATTCGCATCCATTCTCTAGCATTGACACTCTCCGGTCCTCGGTCTGCAATACGACCGACCAGATCGATGGTGTTTTCCTGCACCTTCTCGTGGCGGTTGCGCAGAATAGGTGTCAGGCGGGGTAACAGATCCTTGATAGAAGGCTGCATTTGATTGATACCGACGACCGTGACGATCGACCGTAGGGCTCCCAAGATCGAGCCAAGCACTTCAGGGTATTCTTCTCCCAAATACTCGTAAAGCACGATGCCAAGCTTGCCCATTAGCGCATCTTCACCACACTGCTTCATGACCATAGCGATCCGTGAGACAAGGTCGGCTGCTTGTTGTCGGACCGTTGCTGACTTGTTGTTGAGACGCCAGAGGATGGTACTGACAATCTGAGGCAAGTACGGCTTACATCGAATACCCAACGCGTTGACTACCGTACCGAAACCATTGAGCATGATGACGTCCTCAACGCTCTGCTCTTGGAAGGCGTGTAGAATGCCATCAACAAGCCTCTCCTCCAATCGCTCGCCAATGTCGGCGGCACCCAGACTCGCGATGACCTTCTCCACTGTCTCCACAGTCATCTTGCGGTAGGCTTCGCTCTCATCTTTCAGGTTGTTGACAATTCTCTCCACAATCTCTCCGACACCGACCTTCTGGCCAAGGTCGACAGTAGTCTCGACGACTTGTCGATAGTTCCTCTTGTCAAGTGCCATTCGGCGTACCCAGAAACTTTTGAAGAACTCAGTCAGGACGTGCTCCTTGAGATAGCCTGCTGTGACACCATCTGTGCTGGCGCACTGCGAAACGACCTTCAAGACAACCTTCTTCATCTCCTCGTCAGGCGATGAGAATTCGCGAAGGAGAATCTCCATTATCTGGCTGGTGTAGTAGTTGGCGTACTCCTCGTCCATCAATGGAATGATGTATCCGACAGCCTTGAGAAAGCCGGCTAGACCTTTTCCACGCTGCTTACGTGCGCCAGTCCAGAGAGGATTTAGGATGTCATCGAAACTCTCGATACCATATGGGTTGGCGGCTTCTGCAAGCGCGGCGATGGCTAGACTAGTAACAGTGCGAACCTTGGCTTGTTCGTCATTGAGATTGTCACCAATGCAGTCAACGAGACCTTTGAGATGGGGCAAGATAGCGCAGCCCATGAGAATCGGAATCTGCTGGACAATCTTGACACCAGTGTGACGGGCTTGCCATGACTTTTTGCTTCTGCACACGGCTCGCAAGAAAGGGAGTAGGGCGGGTATGCCGAGAGCTGAAGCGACGACGGCGAAAGCTCGAGCCGTAGTGTTTCGCACGTACTCGTCCACATGGTCAATATCCGGCCTCATCGTACTGATCATGTGTGCCAGTCCAGCCGCCTTGCTCAGGTTGGAGATAATTTCACGACCTTCGACACGCGCGTAGTAGTCTTGATCAATAAGGAGGGGTTCGATGACGACGAGGATCTTATGTACGTAAGGCCGAACGAGGTCGTCCAGCTTGTATAACACGCGGTCAATGACTTTGACAAGAAGATGGCGTTCTTGGTCTTCGAGGGTTTTCTCCATGAGAAGGGGTAGAATTTGATTGAAGAGCGGACCAGCTCCGAATTGGCGCGCATTATCGGTCAGTTGACGTAGGGCGGTCTTTCGCATGGGAGGGGTTCCATTCTTGACTTTGAGCAGTAAACGCATGATCTTGCGCTCCTTCAGTTCCTCCATGCTCATTTGAGCTTCATCTCCACCGTCAACGAGCTTGCCAAAGTATGCCATGTCCTCTGCTTTGAAGAACTGCAGATCACCAACACCTGGGATCTCGGTGGGTAGTTGCTTGCCCATTGTCCGAGCGTTCTCTGGCTCTTGCATCATGAAACCACCATAACCGGCGGCACTCGCCATTGGCGCGGGGGTTGCCATCAGTTTGCGTGCTGGGGTGCGGATAGGTTCGTATCCTGGTGGCGGTTCAAGGACTTTGTAACCCTCCGACGGTAGCATAAGGTCTAGCTCTTCGTCTGAAAGTGGTGCGTTGCGGGAAGAGATATCTGTGCCGAATGCCACCATACCGCCTAACTGCGATGAATGCATTGGAGTTGCGAGCCCTTGATTTCCAACTGGCGTGACACCACCAAGAGCAGGTGCTTGATCCCACCGTGAGCGGCGCTGTGGTGTTTCGTCTGGTGCAGCGCCTGGCACTGGTGTCTGGTCCCATCGTGATCTCTTGACCTTCGCCTCCGTGGGTTTCTCTCCAGTTGTCGTCGAGACTTCCGAGGACACATCCCATCGTTGCTTTCTCTTGCGTCCAGAAATTCCATCCGCTGTAGGTCCTGCCTCCTCATGTACTTCGCCTCCGTTCTGACCATCCTTGAGAGTAGCTTCGTGTTCAACGACTCCATTTTCACCGTTCGCTTGCTTATCCTCGATCAACTTCTTGACTCTTGCCTCTTCCCTTTCGAGCTCACGTGCAGCCATGATCTCTCGGTAGCTCTGACCTTCCTCTACAGTCCCAGCCTGCGCACCCGTAGCGAATGGATCCGCCCGTGTCGGAGTGAGCGCACGATCAAGACGTCGCTTCTGATAGTCTGTCTCTCGTGAGGCGATCTGGTTCTGCTTCTCTCTCGCCATCAAGATGTCCTCTTCTCCAGTCGCACCACTCGCGAACTCGTTCAGCTGAGCCTTCGTGGCTGTGTACTGGCCGATGAGCCGTCTACCACCATCTCCATCTGCATCTTCCATGTCCTCGTCATCATTGACGGCGATGGTCGTGTTGTAGCCCGCAAACTTGTCGGAGCCATTGTTGGAACCGTAGAGTTCAGTGTCGAAGTTATCAGTCAGGGAAGCCTTGGTCGATGCGTTAGTCCGCTGGCTGGTGAGGTCGAAAGCCTTGGAACCTTTCTTCCCCTGTGCGGCTGCGTTACGCTCTTGTTGAAGACGCGTGATGGCGTCAATGTCCGCTGAAACGGCTGAAGCGGTGGTTGTTAGTTGAGGGTCCACGGTCGCGCTCGATTTGAGAGGCTTACCGTCGGCCATGGCGACCTGCTAGTTCAGTGATGCACCGATCGTATAGGACGATAACGCAGGCCGTATGGTGCGCAAAT
>NAJN01001506.1:0-10753 GCA_005059845.1 Cryomyces minteri
TTGTAGAAGCACAGTCTATCGTCATCCGAGAGCAGCGACCTTGCAGTCGCACGAGAGGAGAACATCGTCACATCTCCTCAACCTTGCATACCCAACCCTGTGCTCCTATTCATAGAGATCTTCGTCCCCGCCAGCATCGCCGAATTGACCAGCACTGCCGTTCTGCTGCGCACCCTGCTCTGGGAAGCGGAAGAAGGCGCTGCCACCGCCAGAGTTCTTCATACTCTGAGCGAACGCCTCGTACCTTCTGATCTCAACATCAGTGACTGAACGTCTGGCTGATGCCATCGCCTCCTCGAAGTGAGCTCTGGTGAGCTCTGGAACAGGGTCCTCAGCATCGGCGTCCTCGTCCATGGCGGTGTCCTCGCCTGCTGCCTCACGAGCCTTCGTACGCTCAATATCGAGGGAGATTGACTGCTTGATGGCGAGCTTGACAGCGCGCTGGGTTATGAAGCCAAGATCGGCACCGGAGAAGCCGTGGGTCTTGCTGGCGATGAAGTTGATATCAACGTCGGGGGCGACGGGCGTCTTGCGAAGCTGTGCCTTGAGGATAGAAGCACGAGAAGCCTCATCTGGCAGAGGCACGTAAACGAGAGTGTCGAGACGACCTGGACGGCAGAGAGCGTTGTCGAGCTGTTCGGGACGGTTCGTCGCGCCGATAACGAAAACGTTCTTCTTTGAGGTCATGCCATCCATCTCTGCAGGATCGTCAGTACCAAGGTTTGGACATCACATGCGAAATGAACTTACCGGTCAGGAGCTGGTTGACAACACGATCCGATGCACCGCCAGCATCCCCGTTGGACCCACCACGGGACTTTGCAATGGAGTCGAGTTCGTCCAAGAACACGACGCAAGGTGCGGCAGCTCGAGCCTTGTCGAAGATGTCTCGAATGTTGCTTTCGGACTCACCAAACCACATGGATAGTAGTTCGGGGCCCTTGATAGAGATGAAGTTGGCTGCACACTCGTTCGCTACAGCCTTAGCGAGCAAGGTCTTACCAGTACCTGGCGGGCCATAGAAGAGGACACCACGAGACGGGGAGAGACCAAACTTGAGGAACTTCTCCGGGTGGTCCACGGGGTATTGGACGCTCTCGATGAGCTCGCGCTTGACATCCTCGAGACCTCCAATGTCTTCCCAGCGAACGTTCGGCACTTCGACGACGGCGACCTCGCGGAGAGCAGACGGGTTGGAAACACCCAGGGCGAAGCGGAAGTTCTCCATTGTGACTCCGAGCGAGTCCAGCACCTCTGCGTCGATGGTGTCCTCGTCCAAGTCGATCAAGTCCATCTTCTCTCTGATCTGCTGCATAGCAGCTTCTGAGCACAGAGATGCAACATCAGAACCAACGTAACCATGGGTCTCTGCTGCAATGGACTCGAGGTCGACATCGTCCGCCAGCTTCATGTTCTTCGTGTGAATCTGTAGGATCTCGAGGCGGCCAGTGGGGTCAGGAATACCAATATCGACCTCGCGATCGAAACGGCCGAAACGACGAAGAGCAGGGTCGATGGAGTTAGGCCGGTTGGTAGCAGCCATGACGACAACGTTGGAACGAGCCTTCATACCGTCCATGAGAGTGAGCAGCTGAGAAACAACACGACGCTCGACCTCTCCGTTCGTCTTGTCACGCTTTGGAGCGATCGAGTCAATCTCGTCGATGAAGATAATCGCAGGAGAGTTCTTCTCCGCCTCCTCGAACGCCTTTCGAAGGTTCGACTCGGATTCACCTGCCATCTTCGACATGATCTCTGGTCCATTGATGAGGAAGAAGAATGCACCAGTCTCGTTGGCAACAGCGCGAGCCATCAACGTCTTTCCGGTACCGGGTGGTCCGAACATGAGGATACCTCGAGGAGGCTTGATACCAATCGACTTGAACAGTTGTGGATGTCTCAAAGGCAGCTCCACCAGCTCTCGGACTTGCGCCATCTGCTTTCGGCAGCCTCCAATATCATCATAGCCAACTTCGTTCAAGTTGCCCTCCTCATCTTCGCGCTGGATGGGTTCTCCTTCGCAATGTATGACTGTGTCTTGCGCCACGATGCCGAACTCCGGAGGGTCGACTTCTACAACTTTGAACTCTACCTGCCTCATTCCACCGCGGACTGTAAAGAGATCGCCTTGCCGTACCGGCCTGTAAGCCTCTCGGAAGTATGGAGCCAGGAAGACGTCGAAGAGAGAGCCAGTGAGGCCTTCGACGGTGTCGGCAATAGGAAGAACAGCGATGCGTTTGGCCTGTATAGAGTGACATGATCAGCATCCCGGTGGTGTCAAATCTCGCGGTGTAGAGGCGCTTACGTATTTGATGTCCGGGCATGGGTGAACTGTGACAATGTCGCCGTGCTTGACCCGGAGGTTGTGTCGGACAACTCGGTTCATGCGAGCACTGCCATCATCCAGCTCGTCATCTGCCAAGACGATGAGGACAGTGTCTTTCCGCTTCTTGCCCTTGACTAGCACCGTGTCGCCACGGAAAAGTTGTAGTGTCTCCATGGTGTTGTTCGATAAGGCAATGATGGAGTTGTCATCGTTGGTTGCATCAGTAACGCTGTTGCCACAGGTCAGTTCAGATATCTATGATGCCAGGCTCGACACGTGGTCGGTGAGCATTTGGGCAGTGCGGTCCGGTCCACTCACATCAGGGAGTTTGGCTTCTTCTTCTTTCTTAGAATGGCTGTGGATGTTTCCAAGACCTGAGCCTAATTAGTCTGATATGCATGCGGTGCTTGCGTGGTTGCCTGATAAATACCTCTTTCTTCTCGGCGCCGGAAGCGTCACTGTGCAAGGGTCAGCTTGGATATTCTCGAGATGACCCTGATGACCACGATAGACTTACTTCAGGTTGACCTTTGGCTTGTGTGCTGCGTGATCCGGTTCGGCCGACATGTTTGCGGCTGTTCGAAGGTGTACAGCCGTGAGTAGGATTCAGGCGTTCCTGTCGATGTGTGTCCCAGACGTGGGGTTCTTGAGAGATGTTTGGGATGCGAGAAGGGAAGAGTGTGAGAGTGATGGAAGGAGGCAAGCTTGAGGCGTTGGTAGAGGCCAGTGATGTAGACGTGTTGAAGCTACAGAGGTCCAAGCGTCGAGGCGGCGAGTACGTAAGCGAGCCATCCGCGTCTAACAGGAACCGATGGAAGAGACATTTGAAGTTACAACGAGTTGGAGCACACACGCAACGCTTGCATTGCCTAGGTTGCCATCACGGCCTGTTTCAATAAGGTCCCAGGCAGAGTCCAGCGAGTGCTGTGCTCCCGCACTTGGGCAGCTTCGGCGATCAGATGAACAGTGACTGCTGGGGAAGCTCTCGGTAGTGCTTGGCCACCCACACGGCGCATGTCACGCCTCTCAGCTTTCTACGTACCCTGTTCTGGGGGAGACCTCCGTAGCTGAAAGTCCCTTGACAGCACGAACATGACATTCTATCCCAGATTCAGTCAGTAGAGGAACAAAGAGGAACAAAGAGGAACGTCATCCACCACAATGTGCACTCAGTACAAGTTTCGTGCGCATGTTAGTCTTTCAACAGAGCTTGTTAACCCCGTGTGGTCCAAGAAACAATGATTCCTTGGTCTCCTCTTGCTTCTCTGCATAGTGCGGTTCTCCCATTGAAGCCATGCCAATAACTCGAGATACCCCTTTGTCCTTTCCGCACGTGAGCAATCACGGCACAGACTGAGCCAGAACTTCTGTTACTGTCTCACGCCGACTGGGTCTAGCCGCAGCGTTGATACAGACAGATTACAGGTTTCTCTCAGTTCACACGTAACCGTCAGCTCAACAAGACATAACATCACTCATTATGTCGGACAATGCCCATTTGACGAGGCCATCACGGCAACTTGAAGACACCAACCTGACACCCGACATGGTCGCGGCGCCACTTCCAGTACTTTACGAGCTAGCCCTCCGGCGCCGAATGTCAAGATCGGAGTTCGAACAGCTGAGCCTATCCAAATGGCCGCCGATATTTGTGTGCGGCTTGCTCATGCTGCCTGGCACTCTGTCATCTCTCCTTGACAAGAACAACAATGCCGATGTTCTTTGGTGGATGACGCCGGCCATCCTGCCAGGACATCATCGATACGTAATTCGGGAGTCAAATCTGCCCGCAATTTTGCCAGCAGACGGCAAGAGGGACTTCGTGGACGGCATGATTATCTTCGGACAAGGCGTGAGGGATCTTGCCGCCATCGAGGAACACGAGGGCGCCAAATGCCGGAAGGAGTGGGTCATTGCGGTGGTTATGTTGGAGGACGGGAGTTTGGAGGATTTCATGACGTGGGCCTTTGTTTGGTCAGGGGAGAAGAGCGAGCTATTCGGGAGGGAGGAGAAGACCTGGTCGATGGGTGGGTTCCTGGCGGGGGCTTTGTGAGAGCTGTTAACACCCTCTCGATCACCGGGAATGGTACAAATGAAGGGGCACAGCCTTGCAAGATCGCGGTGCTGACCTATCTCAAGGCATCCATTAAGAACCTTTTTGGCCTAAGGAGCTAGTCGCAGAGAGATCTCGAAGGCGCTTCAATGAGGTGTGGCCATGCATGTCCAAGGCTAGGTACTCAAATTCATTGCTGTCAACGATCGAAACATCGTGCCCCGTGTTGTTGTTTGTCTTGAAGCTTGCAACACCCTGGCCTACGCACGGCATCAATAACGAACCATACGAGCAAGCTTGTGATTCTCGGCGTGAACGGAGCATGGACTCCCGAGTATTATAGACGCAAGTTTCGAACAAGGGTCTGTTTGACAGTTCGTACGGACGAGGATTTGTATCAAGACGTGACACATGAGGGTTGGATGCACCCCTCAAAGTGCTGAAGTTCTTGTACTAGTGGTGATTGGGTCCCTAAAGATTACCGCTCTCCTACAGGTTCTGCATTGCGCCCACTTGTATTCTAGAGATGACACGAACGTTCTTTGACAAGCGGAAGACCAGAACGAGTCCGAGTCATCAGTGGAGGCGTTCAATGTGGTAGAACTTGCCAGGGGCGCACAGCTTGTAGTTTTGTTATTCCATCTGCTATGATCGACCAGAATAGATCACATATGCGTTAAACCTGTACTAATGCTAGGCTGTATGAAGAACACCAGTTTCTACTGTTACTACGGGACGGGTTTCGGGCGGTTCGTCAACGTGGGTGTGGCTTCAACAGAAGAATTCTGCAAGCTTTGCGCAACGGAGGATCACGGCGTGGAATAAAATCTACACACAGCACCAGTTCTTATGTTCGGTGTGCCTCGCAGGGATGGCCTAGCAGTCATGCGTAAGGCTTCTACACTTGGAACTCATCGACAACTTGGGACCGCCAGAACGGTATTGTAAAGGTGCTTGGGGGTAAACGCAAGTGGAAGGAGTTCACAGACAGACTACGGCTAACGAGGATGACTCTCGAAGGACACAGCAAGGCTGTGATAACGCATTGCGCAGTCTTGTTTGAGACCGATGGACCGAGTTCATGGCTGTGCGCCCGATAATCTCGAATCACGCTCAACTTTGCGAACCGAGTGCTACCTAGTTCCTACCGCAGTCGGAGGCGCAGTCGGAGGACTGATGACATGCGATAAGACAAGTTGTGCCCGTGTGTCTTCTGCTCCCCGTCTGAAGGGTTAGTGACAGACCAACTGCGGATTGAAGTAGTTTCGAAGCCACGAGATTCGCGCATCTTTAGTCTGTTGATGCACGTTACACGTCAAGTTGAGTCGATGGTCGTTTGCTCTCCCCATCTTCCTTCTTCGAGTCGAACGCCTTCTGTCTTTGTCTTGAGTTCCAGTTCAAAGTCCTGGATATGCTGTCGATCCAGTCCTCACTCCTTCGGTCAAGCGGCAGTACACTTGGAAATGGATATCTCGACGCGGAAATGGTCACATAGTCACCAGGATTGAGTTCCACGCTTTCCTACTCGTCAGCAATGCTCCTAACGAAAAGTGTATTGTGCCGCTTACCGTTCTCTCCCATCGAAACTTGCCCACGAGCTCGTCCGTGCGTCATATGGTACTCCTATACGCAAGACAATTGTATCAGGTAGGATGATGGGACGGAAAGACAGTGTGTGTGCGCATATGGCTGTAACTAGTATAACCGGATTGTCCGGATGACACAATGAGCCACCGGCGGCGAGATTGTACGCCGTGGATCCTGTAGGGGTCGCTACACAAATACCGTCTGCCTGCACAGTCGTGAAGTGCTCATCATCCCCAAAGACCTCAATCGACGACATGGTAGGGTTCGGACCACGATCTAGGACAAGATCATTCAGTATGTCGTGAGATCTTTCAGGCTTGTGAGTGTGGGCGTCGTCGCTTTCTTGGCCGATCAGCTCCTCTACCAGGTCCCGCGACTTGTCAGGACCGCGGTGCTGGGATCTCATGACTGTTGCTTCGAAGCGTAGTCGCAGGCTGACAGTGATGCCATCTTTGAAAGCTCTGGTGAGTGTGTTTGGAAAACCGTCGTAATCAAACTTGGTAAGAAAGCCGAGAGAACCCAAGGCAAAAGATAGGACAGGTGGAACAATCCGCTGGAAAAGCCAGCTTGCGTATAGCACTGTGCCATCTCCGCCGAGCTATTATATGTAATCAGCGTAGCCTCAGCTTGCTGAGCAGAGCCACTCACCGCGACGACGACATCCCAGGTCTGTGGGTGCTTTGCGCAAAGCTCATTTGTCCAGAACTTCAGACGGCCTTCGAAGGAAGGGTTCGAAGCGGTAATACCATCCGCATCGAAAGTCTCGTTTCTCTCAAGTGTGTTCTCAACCCATCTAGTTCCCAGCATCAGCACATAGTCTTGAGACGTTGAGGGCCTTCCTCACACTGTGTACGAAGTCTCCCTATCCTCCGACAAAAGCCATTGTGTGACCTCCCGGGTGTAGGCTGTAAGCTTCTCGTCGTGTGCTTTAGTAAGGAGGAAGACGTTCCGTATGTTCAGCTTCAGCCGGATATGACCTAATCTTTTAGACAATTCACGAATGCCAAAAGCCATGTCAGACAATTGCTTCTTGGTGAGGAGCCTCGATCGGGTATGGCCATCGACATGGTTCTGATGCCCATTTTCCTTGTCGGACTTGCGGTCCTGAGCTATGTCGTTACTTGGTGTATATGTTCCAGCTTCTTGCCGTTCTTGTAGGAGACTATGAACGAAGCAAGACGTGTGTTGTCTACGAGATAATGGTCGCTTGCTATCCCCAGTAACCATCGAGGACTTCCGGCGACGCGAGCTCCCTGCATCGAAAACGACCTGGCCCCCTTCAGTGTGTGTTTGTTTGTTCAACAGAAGACCTCGTGCCTAGTTACCTCAAGGGCATGCTGGAGATCAGACTCGCTTGTACTGAGGTCCTCATCACTCTCAGAGTGGAAGTAAGCTTCGAGTCATGCTAGGGGTGTACATTGGCTTTACCTCCGTCCTCACCAGTCTGCTCGTGCTGGATTCGGTGATTTCCATAATATTGTCCATGACTGCAGAAGTTGCAAACGATTGGAGATATGGTCTGAGGTGGAAGCCCTCTGCGCGGAAGAGAGCGGCTATGGATGGACTTGGAAGGTAGCACTGCGAGATGTATTCGCTGTGACGTATCAGGGAAGTGTAAGCGTCGCTGCCGCGTCGTCGCTTCAATTGAGTCCGAATACAGCGTCCTTGGCTCAACGTCACTTTATACGCGACGAAGAGGATCGTCGAGTACTGGGAGGGGTCTCAAGACGCGGAGTGTGTGTGTCGTGGACTCGGTCGCTAATGATGCATTACCGTATGAAAGGAAGCGCTAGCAGCCCTACTTGCTTCTGAGAGCATTCCCGCCGTGAAAGCTATTGTTTCACTATCAGGCACATTGTGTGTACTCTGAGGATAAACAGCAACTCCGACACGCTACAGCATCACAACTTCACAGTTATCAGCTGCCATTGTTCCAGATGACCAGTTCCCACAGGTGTAGTGTGCGGCCAAAGACACTGTACAGATCCTGTTCCCCTCTTAAAGCTGTTGCTTAACATCGCGTCCCACTCGGAACCTGATTAGAAGCAGGGATCGAAGCGAGTGAAGTTCTGACCCTGGAGACATTTCGGCTTGCGCACCTACAAAGAACAAAAGAACGAACTTAGAGAGTCCTGTAACGATCCTAATGCTAGTTGCTGCGTGTGGTACACCGATCCTAAGATCTCCTAGACCCGATCTATTCAGCCTTTAGTTCTGCAGAAGCGGCTAAACCCTTAGGAGGGAGCGAAGGCATGGCAATAGCGCATCGTGAAGCTTCCCCTTCCGAATCCGTGGCCGAGAACCCTGATTGTTTGAGTTGTTAAGAATAGCGGCACTGCAGAGACCAAAGATTGTCCAGAGTACATGGGCGACGAGCTGCTCACAACCGCAAGGTATGCATGAAATGACGAGCTGTCGAATACAGGAGTTGCATTTGACTAACTACTAGATGAAACGAATGACGAATAGGAGGCGGAGACATAGAGAACAATGGTTGATGGATTGCTGAAATCGCTCGTGGCTAGGAATGCACTACTTCTCATGTGGAGCTCCACAATAGGTGGTGATTCGTGCGTAAGGCTTGAATACTTTGAAGAATGGACGCTATTGTATTGGCGGTACTGCAGCTCTCGACCGGTCGAGTATTCCGCCGAACCCGTCGTGGGGAGAAGCCCAGTGGCACAGCTAAACATGTGTTCTAGAGCGCTGACATGTTCTCAGTAGTAGATGTTGAGTAGGTGCACTTACAACAAAACGCTGCCAAAGTTCGCGCCGACGGAGGTGAGACGAGTTGAGTAATCTTCGTAGAAGCGCCAGTTAGCAACAACTCCCACGCTAGTATTGACGGAGATGGACACAAAAAGCATCATTGGCTATGACGGACTGCTCCCGCACCTCATCTGATCTGACCGACAACGAATCCGGCACGCAGAACATGGTAGCCATGCCGTACGATCCCTCACGAGCCAAGTTGCATGTAGCTAACGTCAGGGGCTTAGTACTGGCTACGGAACGGTGTGCAGATACTTTAATGGAGACGGAGCCCGGCATATACTTTAAGTTAGCCGTAAAACATGGATCAGAATACCACAGCGATGTCCCCGGGTGCCTATGGAGTTCTGTAGCTTACGCTTACGCGGATGAGGATGAGGTGGCACCATTAGGTTTGGAACAAGCCAACCATGGCAGTTGACGAAGACTCCGAGTCAGGATCGGAGACGGCGCTCGCAGCTTGCAGCCAACACGGTGAGGAACGTGTCATTGTTGCCGCTCTCCAAGGTACGTCTCCCTGGTACGATCTCAACTACACACGCATAGACTCTTCAAAGACGAACGGCCGAAGAGTTGATGTCCTCCACTCCGTGACCTACGAGCGATGGCTGTATCCGCAAAGTTGAAGCTGTACCTTGCCAACAGAGGCGGACGACGACCAATGCCGGAGATGGATCGCGGGTTGGCAGCTTTGCTGACTAGCGTACGCAGCGGTCTGGCGGTCAGAGCAGGCTAGAGCAAGCCAGAGGCGTTCATACGTCAAAGACCGCTCAGGCGAAGAGCATCCAGATTGCGACGGGCCGGAGGTCTTCGTTACCGTCAAACGTCTCCCATCATCAGGTAACCTGGACCAGCCACGTCCGCTACCGGGGTACATTTAGAATTTAGAGTGAGATCCGTGCTCCCGACCACCCTTGCAATCCCTCTCCAGAGCCCTGCGAGGGCCGATCAGGCCACTAAGTTACCAATAGGCGGGAGTCGCCTTTGAGGCCTCTTTGCGGTAGAGCATTTGCATCCATCTAGCCTCTAGCCCCCTCGTTCCAGTGGCCAACCTGGGTTTGTTATCTTTCCGTTGGACTGTTGACTGCAGACATAATCTGGGATCGCGCTTTGATGAAAACGGAGCGCAAAGGGACGATCGAGAAAACGGTCGTGTGCAGCTTTGAGTGCGCAGCGTCTGTGTGCAGCGAGCGTTTTGCGTTGCTGCTAAGTCTTGGGAAGCCCATGGAATATGAGCTGTTTGGTCTGCAACTGGAGGAGCACGCAGCCGAGGAAATGATAGCCAAACAATGTGCCTTCCCGGTTGTCCATGGTGAGTGGGACGGCATGCTCTGGAAGCGTAATCGTGATCGTCGTTCCACTCGAGCTGCTTTCCACCCTTGGCTACCCTAGTTGTGTTTGGTCGCTGGAGTGTGTGTGTCCCTGTCCGCCATGCACGCTGTGACGTTCCTTTCAAATGTGTCGACAGGGATCTCTGCAGCTCCAAAGGTGTGCTGCAGGACGCGTGCCTATGCCTTAGCTTCTGATGCTAAGATCGCCGTCATAGAAGACTGGAGCCAAGCGACGGGCTCTGTCGAACGGTGGCGCTGCGTCTCGCGTTCGGTGCTGTGTGTAGACGACAGCTCATCTCCGTGCACTGTGAACTATTCTGCTCCAAGATCGTGCCTCCACAATGCCTCCATTTGGCAGGTCTGAGTCTGGAGCGACCGGATGTGGATTGTGGCCGCATCGCGCGATGTTCGGTAAATTGAAGCAAGCACCCTGTGCGAAACACGCCCGTCAGCCCGCCTGCGTTAAGGAATGCAGCCGCTAGATTCCGGCCTAGAAATGCCCATCCTTGGTCTCTCCCTTGAATCACCGCGCAACGTCCAGCCGATGCCTCCTAACCTGTTGGCCCGCACCACTTGCTTTTGCGCCAACTCTGCGTTGCTTGGAGCCTGGACTGATTGGTCTCCCACAACGTGGTGGACCGCACTTTTCGTGTTTGGCGCCGTTACCCGTGGGTGTCAGCTTCG
>NAJN01001507.1:0-10746 GCA_005059845.1 Cryomyces minteri
GCTGCATCTGCGGCTGATGTGCTTTCCCAGCACCATGGCTCCTCTCGCAGTCACCACCCGGAACGGCGCACAGCTATGTCATTCGGGTCAGCACCGAGGCGGCAGCTGCTGCAGCGTCTGGTCGTTGTGAAACATGGAAGGCGTTCGAGCGGTAGTGATGGGTCAAGTATCTCGGACGCAACTCCTCGACATTCTCCACCTGAGATCTGCCCGTTCAGGTGGAATGGTCATGGGATGCTTCATCAGAGGAAGGTATAGAGGCCCTTAGGTACTAATGGGCTGCTGGCTACCCAAATCACCTTCGTTTTCATACGCTGCTACTGCTGTAACACTGCTACTCCTCCACTTGTACGCACCGCCTCAAGTCCTGCCACTGATCCTTTTCATATATGGACTCACGATCAGCGACGCGCGTAGTCTCTCGTCAGACACAGATACCGCTCATTGAAAATGCTCTATCATGCCTTCTGAGCATCATGACCCCAGTTCTTGAGTGATTTGTACGACTTGCTGTTCGTGTCTTGTTTTGCTTTCTCTTCTTGTGCGAGATGCCTCTTGCAGTACGCGACGACCTAAGTCATTGGTCAATCACGGCTCTGTAAAGATGGTGTCTCGAAGACTCTTGGACAAGACAAAGATCTCAGAGGACAGCGGTGAATTACAAGAAGACAAAAAGCTTTGAAGGATCGTTATAATACTACTGGCGCTCGGTCAAAGAAAAGGTCGGCACGGCCTTTGAACAACATAGTATGACTCGTGCAAAGTCTTCTCTCACCTTACGCATGTGATCAATGTCCTCCTGCTCGTACTTTTGAGGATCTTTCTTCGGGTTCTTCTTGAGGATCCCGATAATCTTCCTTCCACTCCAAGACCACTACTCGTCAGACCCCCAGCGTAGATATAAGAAACGATTAGGGATCTGTGACCTTTCGTGACCTATAGTCTCACCGGACCCATCATCCTTACTCCAACCACTTCCCGCAGACTCATCACTTCCCAGCCACTCCGTGAGCTCGTCCGCGTTCATGTTGACCAGCTCATTGAACTCTCTGAATTCCGGGGTCAGTATGGGAAGCTGTGACGGTCGAGTTGTGCTCACTTGATGACGGTGTCGTTGTCCTTAACCATCTTGTTTAATTTGAGAGTGACCTTAATACTACTTGAACGATATACGGTGGTACGTTGGAATTTGGATATCTACGTCGACAGAGATGTACTAAATGACATCATGATAGCCTCAGGGCTTCGAGTCACGTGATCGTATCCTATGGTCGCGTTGCACCACAGGGTAGTCTTGGTGTTCGCGACGGACGGCAAGTGATATTCACGGGCCTCATAAAGAGCAAGCCTTGAATATGGGGTCTCGCAGCCTGTTCAAGCTCGATGATGTTGTTCGTCTAGCGCTAGGCTGCTCTAACCCGAGTCTCTTAAACAGCTGCCAAAGGCCAGAGCCAGCGCGTTCGGAAATTAGACTGACGCTCGCTTGTCACGTTGTTACGGGATTGTTTCAAATCCGAGGCTCGAGCCGGTTGATAACGTGCAGGCTGGTCCTAGTTACACAACCCTGTGGACGTTTGCTTTAACGCATCGCGCAGCCTGCTGAGAGCTTCGGGCTGTGGTGACTGGGGCTCACTTGTACCAACACGGCGCTCGCTCAGACGATGGAGAAGCACGGTCGACAAGGTGGGATGATATTGACTCCGGAGAAGTGGCTCATGGCAGCTGCAGGGGAGGAGGCGGCGGCAAGGACCCTCGCACCTTAGTGAAACATCGACGGCGCCTTCGCGTGGCGGTGTTTGTTGATCTTTTTCTCCAAACAGCTGTGCATTGTGAATCGCGACGACTGTAGGAGGCGGGGTGACAATTGATTGATACAGACATAAGAGACATACGTATATACGTATATACGTACTTTTATCAGGCCTCCCTTCACCTGCTCCTGTGCTACTGGTCGGAGGCGCCTGTCGTTCGTGAGATCTCATACGGAGCAGGGGTATCTCTAGCGTCCATTTTGTCAACGAGTACCATAACTCGACCTCCCCTGTGCTGTGGATGACTTGTCGCAGCACACGCTCCTCGATATCTAGTTCCATTGCCGCTCATTCACTCTCCCTTCTACACCACAATCTGCTAGTACTACCAACTCACGGGTCACTTGTCCTCTTGATACCTGACTAATTGATCACCACTCCTGGTAGCTCCCTCTCGACCCTAGTTGTCTACTTGACGCAGATGCCTGTCGATTCGCGTTATACAGATCGCGCGCTGTACCGTCCAGACATTCCACCTGCTGTCCAGGCAAAGGATTCCTTGAATCTTGCTCCATCGAGCCATCACCACTTACGCTACGGAGCATCGTCCCTCGACAAAGATCGTACTTTTGATGATAGATCGAGCTTCCATTAGCCAGAAACTGCGCCCAGCAAAATCTTCACAATGCCGTTCTTCGCCACGGTCTTCAAGGGCAGAGACGGAACGGCGATGCCTTACAAGACCAAGAAGCACATAGTTCATATCGAAGAGCGACCAGTGGCAGTACCGAAGCCCAGATGGGAAGATGCTTGGGCCCGCGAAGAGATCAATCCAGAGGATGTCCGCGAGTTGATCCATGCATGCACACAAGAGATGAAATCTCGAGGTACGTAGAGATGCGTCAGGTCTACACATCCATGTCCACGATTTGCAGAAGCTGACGATGACCACGTAGCCGAAGCGCTTGATACGCCTTTCTTACTCCTTCCATTTCGGCCAGCTTCCAACCCAAGCGCAGCACGAAACTTCATACAAAAGTTCTTCAGATCTCGATATGAAGGAGGCACACAATGCGTGGGTGACGGACTACGTCAGGAGTTGAGATTGACGGAACCAATGGTAGGGACAAGGAGGCCGTAAGACAGGCCAGATACTGATTGTGACAGGTCTTGTGTAGTATCATGAAATGGTGCTGGAGCAGATTACCTGGAGGTGTCGTCACATGGAGTGTGTACGAGCTCTTTCGCACCGGCGAGCAGGGTACAATAACCTCACCGCCCTATGATGCTACTCGCGCTGATATACGTGTAGACTCGATCATGGCACGTAACTCATTCAACGCTTTCATACCACTGACTGTCGAATCGGAATCCCGGAAAGAGATCATATTCGATTTTTTCGATCTCATAGCCGCAATCGCTGCACGTGGGAAAACGAACGGTCTTGGAGGTCGAAAGCTATCACGAATGGCTGGTTGGTGGGCATTTGATCATATTAATACAGAGAAAGGCTTTGAAGGTGGCTATAGGTCCTGGGCAAGGTACGCAGCTTGTTCTGAGTGCAATCGCCCAACTCATCACTAATCTTCGTAGAGCTGCCGATGCCACGAGCCACTTGTTTTTCGCCTATTTGCGTTCCCTCTCCCCAGAATCTGTACCTGGTATGAGTGGAGTTTCTGCACTGCCCCGGTCACTTCAAACTCTGGTCTCACAAACGGAATATCCGCCGGAAACGCCAATGCTCATGCAGACCAACACCACCAAAGTGATCATGATGGTGGACTCTGTATCTCCGAAACCATTTACTTTACTACGAAGAGCAAAACACTTCGAGTATCGAGACGTCGATCGAGCGCTGCAACAGTTCTCTGCATTCGAAGACCCCATGCAGGCCTTGACAGAGGAGTGTCGTCGAGTCCTGAAATGCATCGCTTCTGCGAATCAATCACCTGAGCGCCACAGCGAAGTGGCACCCGGCCTACCAGATGCATCTTGGTCGCAGTTCCAGGATATGGGATTCGCTGGATTTACGGAGACCTCACCAGGTGCCGAAGGTTTCAGACATGGCCAAGGGCTGCAGGGCTTACGCGCGGGTCCTCGATCGCACGCCAGTGGCCACGCTCGACCAACAACCCCGTCGTGGGCAGACTTCATGTCCGCTGGTTTCGCAGACGAGCGGAATGCAGGTTCCGCTGCATTGGTCCTTCCTACAGATGACATCCTACCTCCATTCGGTGGCGCTCGCACAGCTAGTCCTCAGTCTCACACTAGCGTGAGCGAAGACGATCTCGAGCCGGGAGAGTTGGCGAGTATCACGCAGTTGATGCTCGACGAGACGTTTTGGTGGGTGTGGATGACAAGCTTAGCCGGCGAGGAGCCAACTGAGAGGAAAGCTGCCTTCGGACGCTGCGCCCTGATCGAGACTAACATTCAAGGAGCTCGTTGGCTAGTCATGGAGGAGCAGGTGAAAGGCGCTTCTCCGGGGCCAGAAGAGGGAGCCTACATCGCAGAGAAGAAGGGTCGGTTCAGCTTCACCAAGCGCACCCGGATTGGACGTTGGAAGTCGCCTGAGAAGAGGGCCCTGCCAACAAAGGAGGAGCCGTACGACAGAACGACGCCAACAACTCCCATGAACAAGTCCAGTATTGGACCTGATCAGTACGCAAGGATACAGGCGACTGCGGCTGCCCTTGCTCAGAAGCAGAGATCTGGCCAGCTAGACCGTGATCGCCAACGACGCGGCAGGCTTGATGACACGATGTCAACCAAAACCAACAGTATCTTCACTCTGCAGCCCGTGATTGCGGACGAAGCTGGCCCTGCCATGATGTGGGCGAACGAGTTTGACAAGGATGCGATCCGCGCGAAATACCTTGGAGACAATTTCGCGGGTACTGGAACCTCCCGAGAACGTTTGACGGAACCGGCGACTTCATCATACAGTGCAGCATCCAGCGACCCTGCGCTTCATGACCTAGTTTCCTCTGCAGTTCCTAGGAGGATGTCCGATCGCGAGCTCCCTGCTCTGCCCCAGCACGAAGAAGAGTCCCCAACAGTAGAGCAGGACTCTGTCGCACAGCAGGAGCCACTGGCACCTCCGCTACATCCACTCAAGGGTCTCATTGTAGACGAACTTCCTACTGAAGGAGATGTTGAAGAGTTGGACACTGCTCGCATTCCCCCTCCAGCCATCGGTCCGACTGAGGAAATTCGATCTGTCAATGGAGGGTCCGAAAAAGAAGCACCAAGTCCCCCTCCTAAGCCAAGAGTGATTGGCAGAAAGCCTGTTCCTCGAACAGGGCGGATCAACGAACATCCAGCCTTTCGGCAGAAGCCATTGGAGGAACCCATCACGGCATTGCCCGAGATGAGTCCAGCAGAAAGATCTATGAGGAAAGCATGGGAGCCCGACGCATCCAGTCCTGAGTCTCTGGAAAAGGAGTCTCCGCTAGTAAAAGTGAAGAGGCCTGGCGGTGGTGGATTCAGAAGATTATTCAGCCAGAGGAAGGCCGACCTTACCGCCAGATCTGCTACACCACAATCTTCGGGTCCCGACTTCAGCCTCCAAGTACAGCCACAGTCTTCGATAAGCCGACGGATATCTATGTTACGGAAGAGATCATCCCCGACCGTAACACCGCTTGCAGATATTCCGTATGTGTCAGCCATGCCGCCTTCACCGGTGCCGACTGAACCAGACGCACCGATCCCAGACGCATATTACGCAGACTCGGCACCGAATCTTTCCCATGTTGACTCAGCGGAGCAGCGTCATGCCGATGATGCTTACTCGAAGTTCGCTCATGGTCCCCTGGCCGTCTCAGCTGTCACTCTGCCACGGGAGTCGATTGAAGATCCGCAAGCCAACATGACATTCCCTCAGTTCAAAACGCGTGCAGCACAGTTGTTGCACCCCCAGCGGGATAGCAGTGAGGCACCGGCTGGAGAGTACGCCCCTCCAACGGAGCACGACAATGACGCCGAGTCTGAAACATCTTTTGAGCTGAAACACCAAACATCTTTCCCTGCGGATAGATGGGCACAGATCCGGAAGAACGCTGCAGAGCGGGCTGCGAGAATGAGCGAAGAGCAGCAGTCGCAGCAATCGCGGCCCAGTCAGAGTGGAAGGACTGACGATGGAGAGACGAGTGGAGAAGAGAGTAAGGTTCCATCTCGTTTTCACCTCTACATTCAGCTTACTGACCGGTCACCCAGCCATAGAAGCACGTGTTGCTCGCATCAAAGCTCGCGTCGCAGAACTGACCAAGAACATGGACGTGCCCAACAACGTCACGACCTACACACGACAGTAACCGATGTCCCTTTGGGCACTCTCCTCTCCACTCATCTGCTGCACCCTTGTCAACACCTTGTACACTTAAATCCACGTCCCCGGCCACCGTCTCTGAGCCACTCATACTATCCTCAAGATCACATGTACCCGATGCAGCGTTCTAGCAATTTCCTTGGCACACATCTCGCTTTCCATCTCTGTACCTCGAACAATACCCTTGCATGTGTGCTTTGCTATCTTCTCTCGGTTCGAAGTAACATCACGCTTTGTACGTGGCAGTCATGCCGTCTCAAGATGCCACCTTCCTTACTGTAATTATGACTGACGTAGGGTGGAGGATGATTGGGCCGGGGTGAGCGGACGTGCAGGCGCATGGTACGGAAAGACCTATTCGTTGTGAATGGTCTGGCATACAGATGTACATGACGTTAGTCTTGCAGCTCTCAGCAAAGGCAACACGAAGCTCTCCACAATCGTACGTGGCCGCAGTTCTCCGAGCGTCGCCACATGAATGCTCAGACGGCTGCTTGCTTGCTGGCACGCGTTCCTCCGACGGCCACTATCGTACTGTTACCTCCAGATCCCTTTCCCCACTCTCGCAAATAGCTTGTGCGTAGTGTTTGGAGCCTCAAAGGACACGATCTTGTGGACGCAAGATCCCTTGACGTGGTGGGCTTCGGCTCCCAGACTTCACGCTTGGGGAGTGAGCACGAAGGCAGAAGACAGAGTGTGCGACTAGGGAGGAACATGCTATGACCAGCTGCGGCTCAACCCCCTAGTCTGTCTGCGTGTGACTAGTGGGATTTTGAGTGAGCGGTCGGTGCTCTCGAACCTCTGTCTCTCCGAGTCCTCTCCTTTTCCATCAGCGACAACACGCTCCCGAAATGAAACCTGATACCGTTGTGCTTGCACAGATCTTGATGATGCGAAAATCTGACGAAGGGGTAGTTCTCTCTTCTTGTACAGGCAACCAGTTCGCATCGGCTCGCCCTGGTGACAGAACATGTAAGACAGAAGCTGTGATAGGAGATGGACAAGATGATAGAACCAGATGGAGGGAAGTTTAGGGTGTGGCACCATAAGAGATCAACAGGGCCACCACCTCCAGGCCAGAAGATCTGGTCGCCCGACTTTGCGGTTTTTTACCGTTCTTGTCCTTCAAATTTGGGTCAGCCCCCTCTGACAGCAACAGCTTCGCTATTCTCTCAGCGTCGAAAGATTGTACACCATATGATAGCGGGGTGCGGCCAGCTAGGTCTTGCGCGTCTATGTCGGCCCCCTTTTCTAGTAGTAGCTTGGTCAACGCCGTATGCCCGTTTGTAACTGCCCACATAATTGGGGTTCGGCCTCCCTTGTCTTGCGCGTCTACGTCGGCCCCCTTTTCTAGTAGCATAGCTACTATCGCCCTATTTGCCCGCTGGGCTGCCCAGGCTAGAGGTGTCCGACCAGAAGCATCCCTCTGGTCCGGTGGGACACCTTTATCTAAGAGCAGCCTGACCATTGCTTCGTGTCCACACTCCGCCGCCCATGATAACGGCGTCCGACCGTCCGAACCGACGGCCTCCAGATTAGCACCTCTGTCTAGTAACAACCTGACTACGGGTTCCGAACCACGAGCGACAGCCATGTTCAGCGCGTTGTAATATTCATCTGTGCTCCACGCGTTCATATCAGCACCTCTATCCAAGATAAGCTTGACCATATTCTCACTCGCATGCATTACTGCGATTACTAAGAGAGGTTGAGCATCCTTATTCTTCCGATGCACAGTGGCCCCAGCATCGATCAGAAGCCTGCCCACCGCCTCTTTATTTCTCATCAATGCATGCGCCAGCGGGGTGTCTCCATGGTTATCCATTAAATCCGGTTCGGCTCCGTTGTCTAGGAGTAGCCGAGCCATGCTTTCGTGACCTTGACTGACTGCCAACGACAGCGGTGTCTGATGTTCATAATCTCTTGAGTCTACCTCGGCCCCTTTGTCTAGGAGTAGCCGAGCGATTCCCTTGTAACCTCGGAGGACTGCAAACGACAACGGCGTCTGATGAATATAATCTCTTGAGTCTACCTTGGCCCCGTTGTCTAGTAGCAACTGAACGGCCGACTCTCGTCCGGAGAGCACCGCTAGCCAAAGTGGCGTCTCACCAGTGTGAGACTTTGACTCAAGGTCAGCGCCAGCCATGAGCAGCAGGATCACAATAGCATCATGACCCCATCTTACTGCCGCGTGCAGCGCTGTTTCGCCGGATTCGCAGTTGACATCTACGGCTGCCCCCTTGTCAAGCAGCAGTTTGACCATTCCTTCGTGACCTCTGGAACTTGCGTTATACAAAACAGTCTCTCTCCTCGCGTTTCTTGAGTCAATTGGGAGAACCCTGAGGAGTAGCCTAACTGCCGGTACAGAATCTCTGTCGACCGCTTCGTGCAACGGATAGAGTCCCAGAACATCACGAAAATGCACCTTTACAGGTGCATGAACCGTCTGCGACGTACTGCTCACCTCGTTGAGCTCTGGTGCCTTGTAGCCTATGGACTGGGCCAATCGGACGCTTCCTGGTCTTACCGGTTTCACTAAAACCGATGGCCTACCCTCTATGTTCATGCCTATAGGCGACGACGGAACGAATGTTGGAGAATGTGGATGTGTTACAAATGCCGTAGCAGTATTGTCGACCGACATCGGGACTCTCACCCTCGCATGGTCCTCGAGGAACACTTCCGTATAATGCGGAGAATCATTCCTCATTTTGTTGAGGTCGGACATTATTCTTGAATATTCCATTTGACTGGAGCATACGCTGATCTTCTCTGTGCACAGATTGAGTATGTCTTTCTTCTTCATCTGAGTCTGAACATCGTCGTCGTCAGCAGGCACAGATGCGCTCACTAAGCACTCGTCGGCGCAATATGTCCCCAAGAAAGCTGTCGAAACGTCTAAGAGGTCAAGAGCTTTCCAAAGGAAGCCGGATCGACTCAAAGCCTCATTGTGGCAGCCCTGTCTCCGCCCTATCTTTGATAATCGTAGAGCGCTCATGATCACCAGCCAAGACTCGCTGAACTTCGCCTCCGTCAAGTCTTTAAGGGTCGTAATAGCTTCTTCAAATATTCCTTGACCAACGAGCGAGTCTGCGAGAGCGATGCGAAGACACGACACTTCGTGTCCATACAAGAATGGGGCAAGGTCTTGACTCAGGATTGATTCGGCTAACTCGAACCCTAGTCTTGCCCTTCCCAGACGGTTACGGCAGTTGACGAGTTCGGTAGCTGCGATGAGTAGAGCTGATCGCAAGGATATATTCTGATGCATGAGAGCCGTGACGCAAGCGTTGAGGATCCGTTCTGCAAGACTGTATAGCTTCCGACGAACAAGGAAGAAGCCAAACACTGTACGCAGTGTGAGCTCTTCTTGTAGTTCGTCGTCTGCTTTCTCCGCAATGGTGTTGCAATCGCCATCATCCTCTGCTGCTCTTATGTTGACGATTGCTTTTGCGAGGCTCTCGATGGGAGAAAGCGGCACCGGCGACCCATCACCTGGCTGAAACTGCGGACTCCTGAACAGTACCTGGAGCTCGATCCAAAAGGCGGAATGCTCGTGGGTAATGTCGCAACCGGGAGACACCTCTAGGTCCAGTCTGGAATCTGTCTCGAGAACGATAGTAGAAAGCATGCGGTGATCAACAACGTTGTCTTGATTTTCCAGAAGTCCCTTGATAGTAGGTCTAATTGAGGCGAACACGATATTCTGTGAAAAGGCGTGGACAATACGCAGACGTGTAGTAACTTCGTCTCCCATGTCGAACCTCCTGGCAATGGCCTCCAGATTGGCTAGAGTGGAGGGTAGCAACGAGAAGTGGCTCAGACGTACTCGGCGAGAAACGGCGTTCATGATTCGCAATACGTTGTGCAAGTGCCGCACTGCATTGGCAGAACTGTCCTTCGTGAGCTACTGCATATTTCGGTATCGTCTCAGACAGGCAGATAGAAATGGCGACGAGGCTTGTAGACTCTGATAAATATGAAATTACCAGTGTAACCACATACTCATTGCGAAGGGCGTGTTCCAGCTCTGAAGCAGAGACCGTTAAAAGCCGTGTATATATGTCTCGCAACGGTCCCCAGAGGTGTTGTATCGCAGATTCCCATTCAATCTCAGCCTGACATTCAGGAGTAGCGTGGGCTACCACTGCAAGTGTCTCCAAGACTAGGGCCAAGCATGGTGGCTGAGAGTTATAGAGAGCTCCAGTATACTTCTGGTGCAAACTCCATTGGTGTGTACCATCAGAATCAACGAATTGAACAATGTCGACCGGCATCGAGTGCTTGCCATCTCCGTTAAAAAGACGTACAAACCAATCCGGGACCTTAGACTCGCTGGCAGAGACGACTTCCAGACGCCCAAGGCGGGACCATCGTGGCCGAGCTGCACACGCCCGTGATGTCAACAGAACTGGAACCGTGTGATTCTCGAACAAGGCCAGCATCTGCTGGAACTTTACCACTGGTGGCTTGTGTGCATACGACGTGTCGTCCAAAACTACCGAGTCTATCATATCGGGCATATGATTGAGGGCCTCGTTGACGCCGACAGACGCGAAGACGACGGCAAGCTGGCGACGATCGCACTCTAGCCAGTATCATACCTCCAGAAGCTTCACTGTTGGAGGTTCGTCGTTCAAGATCACGAGGCACAACCTCAGCCTCAGC
>NAJN01001508.1:0-10746 GCA_005059845.1 Cryomyces minteri
TGAGGTTGGCCATTGAAACGAACTCGGCAAAGACCTTGGTAGTACCCCTGATCCATGTGAAGATCTCCTTGAGGTTCTGTATAGCCTTCTGCCCCGACCAACCACCCTTCTTATTGCTTGATAGCACTGCTTCTTGGGGTGGAACGTTCCTCTCCTTGGACTGCTTGATAACCTCATCAACTGCCTTCTTGTTAGCTACGCTCATGAAGGCCTGCATAGCCAAGTTGACACAATGGCCATTGCAGCGCACTCTATGTTGCACTGCATCCCATAGAACCGGTGGATCCAGAGCTGCTAGTTCCTCGGGGATAGCAGCCATCATAGTGTCATTGGCTGAGGCGTTGTCGCTGGTAATGTAGCCAAGCTTATGCTGGATCTGGTACCATTGAACTGTCTCTAGAAAGCGAGGTGCAGTAAGCGCACCTGCATGCCCGTTTGGAAGGGCAACAAAACAAAGAAGGGCTCTAGAGAGTCTTCCCTCTGAGTTTATAAAGGGAGCATTGATAGCAAGGAACTCGTGGTGATTTGGTGCTGTCCAGGTATCCAGATTGAAGTGTATAAGAGACTGTGCCTGCTGGAGAACAACCCTCAACTGTTGCTTCTGTAAAACAAACTCGCTTTTGATAGTCTTCTTAACAGAGTTGTGTGACCTTGGGAGGACGTCCGTGGCTACTGGGTTGAAGCAAGCAACAAGCTCATGGATCTCTGACCATTCAACGGAGTTGAAGGGTAGATTGTGGCGTATGATGAGCCTGTATAAGGCATCCCTAGCAGCGTGTGGATCCACGATGTTTTGAAGGCTGATCTGGAAATCTCTCTCTTTCTGAGCCTCGTCAAGTCCAACCTCCCTAACCCCTAACAAGCTCTTTAGCCCTTTCAAAGCCAGCTGCTACTGTCCCCTTGCTTGTAGTCCTCTTCTCACTTTCCAGCCGGATTCTGTGCTGCTTGGTAAGGTGGGACCGGACGTTCCCAGGACTGGGGCTGCTGTAAGACGAGCAGCGGCTACAGTACCAGAGTCTTTGGCGATGGGAGTTGTGTGTAGGCTCGTCAAGAAGAGGAGGACGTCCATAGGTATTGAGTTCTTCGCGCTCCTCTGTCAGCGTGGGTAGGCCACGCTTACGACGGTGGTCTTGTTCTGAGGCGATAGATGCAGCGGTATCCCTAGCCTCATCGACTTCGGGCACGTCAGACTCAGAATCAATAGATATAGGATGGATTTGAGTGCTTCCAAAGCTGGAAGACGCGATAGTGGTTTGGGTAAGCTGGCTAGAACGCGTTGGGCGCATTGCGACGATAGGGACATGGTATATAGGCGTAGTGTTGATAGCATTGTTGGTAGTATAACAGCATCTGCAAATCTGTAAGATTTTAGAAGTTCTTCGTCCACGTAACGTGAGCGACCAGTTGGTGCACGGTGCCACATGATGCACGCTTTTTCGCATCGCATCCTAACAACTTTGTTCTACGGCACTATGGACCACAACGCTGAAATGGCCAGCGCAATAGCTGACTTGGAATTGCAAGAGCACATCAACTATACTGCAACAGCACAGAAGTGGGGAGTCGATCGGAGTACGCTGTCAAAGCGCCATCGGGGTAAAACAGGCACGATCCAGGAAGCCGTCTCTTACACGCGAAAGAAGCTCACAAACGCGCAAGAAGAGGCGCTTGTTGGGCATGTGAACAGGCTTACGGACCGTGGCCTTCCGCCAACACCACGAATGATCAAGAATATTGCAGAGGAGATTGCGAAGACTAAGCTCGGTGTGCACTGGGCTAGCCGCTTCTGCCAGCGATACCGTGAACGCCTCAGCAGCGTGTACCTACGAGTGATTGATCACAAGCGCAAAGTTGCGGATAACTCGCAGTACTTCCAAGAGTTCTTTGATATGGCTAGTATTCTCCCGGCTGCAGTAACGTAGCGTTCAGCTAGCTTTTAAGATGAAGAACTGACCTTTTTGGCCCAGCTTCAAGAGAAGATCCAGAAGTACAACGTCAAGCCGGCAAACACGTACAACTTCGACGAGAAGGGCTTCTTGCTTGGCTTGTCAAGGTCTGTAAGACGTATCGTCGCCCGTGTAGCGTTAGAAAGTGGGCGTTTGCTTGGCGCAAGTCAGGATGGCAGCCAGGAGTTCATCACACTTTTTTCTTCCATATGCGCCGACGGAACACACACCCCACCCGCGCTTATCTACAGAACAAGTAAGAACACCAAGATCTGCACACTCCGTACGCCATGTGTTCAACCAGCTGCAGAAAGAGGGTTATGTTAGCGCAGAGGCGTCGCCTTTTCTTCACGTTGGCGAGAAGCTAGCCACAGAGAACGAGATCTTGCGCCACGAGAGACAGGGCCTACGGAAGGCTATAACGGAAGAAAAGAAGAAGCGCAAGCGTGGAAAGGCGATGGGCTTGCTTGAGAAGGGCGAGAAGCCTGACCAGCCACTGTTTTTCAGTCCTTCCAGAGTTGGGTGAGCTCGCCTGGGGCAGCCGACGAAACGGAGGCGGAACGTCAACGCAAGCAAGCTATACAGGATCGGAAGCTTCAGGCAGCTAGAACGCGAGCAGAAAAGGTGTGTGAGGTGGAAGAGAGTAAGGCAGCGCGTGTTGTAGCACGTGAGGCAGCAAAAGCAGAGCAAGCTCGCAAGAAGGCCGAACGAGCAGCGAAGAAAGTAGCGCAACAGGCAACCAAGCTCGCAGAAGCTGCGGAACGCTGTAGGGACGCTACTATAGGGAAGAAGCAAAGCATGGTAGTAAAAGAAGCGAACGGAAATACTGTAAAGTTAAGGAAGAGGCGCATAGTAGAGGAGCAGCTGGTTGCGCCTCGTAAGAGGCCTTGCACAAAGCTTTCCACACGTCGTCTTGAGCAAGCAGCGAGCAGTTTTAAGGATCACGCTGGGACCTCCAGAGCCTGAGCTTCAATGCAGCGCAGTTTCCAACACAGATGCTTCTGGTTCTGCTTCATGCCAGCAAGATGTAGGCCGGACACTAGTTTCGCAAAGGTTACACTCCGGGCGCAAGGCAAAGATGCCTTGGCGTTACTTACAGTTCAGTTAGTAGCTAGTTTAAACGCAATACCTCTACACTTTTATATACTCAACTACAAAGATCGTATGTTTGTTGGTTGTGTTATTGGAGCTGTGTTTTTGCGTATCACTAGAGTGCGAAAAGGCGTGCATCATGTGGCACCGTGCACCAACTGGTCGCTTACGTTAACCGTTTCCCGATGATAACCGTTTCCCGGTGGAACCCTCGCAATACAACTCGTTATGAATATTTTATTATCGACAACGCTGCCTCTTCGCATTCGGATCGCGGCGCATAACGAAGCAATCAGACCTGTCTCCGCCCCAAAAAGCTGCCCATACCATCACTCGAATCTCCTTTCCAGTCGGGCGTTCTGCTACGAGGTCCTTCTCCCACTTTTGTGACGGCGTGCCCCAAACCCATTTAGCTTCCTTCCCACTCCCGCGCTCTACCGAGCACTCATCACTCCAGATGACGTTCGCCCATTGTGCATCGCTCCATTTAAGGTGTACTCTTGCCCATCGAAGCCTTATCTTCGCATGCTTCTCTTGTAGGAGTGGGCGCTTCGTCGCGATCCAGTGGAAGATGTAGTGCCTTTTCAAAATGCTACGAATGGTGTCGTTACGGATCGTAACGTTCGCTTCTTCCCTGATCTTCGCGTACCGAATGGTGGGATTCTTCCGCGCAGCATCAAGGATACGGCGTTCTTCTCGGCTGGTGTAAGATCTAGGCCTACCTGATCGAGGTTGTGAGGTTTGGTTGGTTCGAACTGTAGAGGAGGTCAAGGTCTTCGAAATCGTCTGTTGTGGTATTTGTAACGAACGCGACAAATCGGACTGCGAACGGCCCTCCGAGAGCTTCCCTAATATATAGCCTCGTGCAGCAGGGGTCAACTCGTGAAGTGGGAGCGTATTCAAGTCGATCTCTTGTAAGGCCATGATGTTGTTGATGAATTGATTCTATAGAGCATGTTGAAGGACGCGTTGTTGTGCCCCACCTACCACGAACTTGATCGGCCCTATTGTACAATACCTCCGATTAAGTTTCCGTTAGGTGGGGCAGCAACAACGCGTCCTTCAACACGCTCTATAGAAGCAATTCATCAACAACATTATGGCGTTACAAGAAATCAACTTGAACACGCTTGCAAATCATGAATTAACCCCTGCTGCACGAGGCTATATACTTGGAAAGCTCTCCGAAGGCCGTACACAGGCCGAATTATCGCGTTCTTTACGTATACCTCAAACCACGATATCCAACACCGTCGCGCAGTCTATTGTACGAACGAACCAAACCTCTCAACGTCGTGTAGGCCGGCCGAAATCCTATACCGAGCGTGAAGAACGTCGAATCGTTCATGCTGCGAGGAAATATCCGATTATTCGTTACAAACGAATTAGCGACGAAGCAAATGTCAAAATAAGCAACGATACAATTCGGTCGATTTTAAAACGATATCACCTACTCCACTGGATTGCAAAAAAGCGGCCACTCCTTTCACCGAGGCATGCACAGATGAGGCTTCGATGGGCAAAAGCACATCGAAATTGGAGCGATGAAAAGTGGGCAAAAGTCATCTGGAGTGATGAGTGCTCGGTAGAGCGAGGAAGTGGCAAGAAACCAAAATGGGTTGGGGAACACCGTCACAAAAATGGCAGAAAGACTTCATATCCGAACACCCAACTGGAAAGGAGCTTCGGATAATGGTATGGGCTGCATTTTGGGGTGAAGGCAGATCGGACTGCTTTGTAATGCGCCGCGATCCGAAGGCAAAGAGGAATGGATATACCTCACTCTCGTATACCGAAGCACTTGCAGATAAACTTCCTATCTTCTATACTCCGGGTATGGTTCTCATGCAAGATAATGCTAGAATACATACCTCGGATATTACGAAGAAATGGCTTGAAGAGCATGGTGTAGAGACGCTTTCGTGGCCGCCGTACTCACCCGATCTTAATCCTATTGAACACGCTTGGATTCGTCTGAAACAGCTTATCGACGAGGTTCTTCCTAACGTCGAATCACTTCCTAAGAACGAAGCATCCTATGCTCTCCTCGAAAACGCCCTTCGCGAGGCATGGCTACAGATACCTGAAAGGTTATTTGAGTCGCTAGGGGGGAGTATGTAAGATCGGTGTAATGCCGTAATTGCTGCAAAAGGGCGGCACACAAAGTATTAGAGATAATTCTAAATAGGCAGAATTAATCTCTATATACACATCTATACTACATTCAAACTGCGCATTCATAAGTGTTATAGTTATCGCGTACTTATTTATTGAATGTTGCTGGTTATGTTAAGGGTGCCCCACCTAACGGAAACTTAATCGGAGGTATTGTAACAGTATCTGCAAATCTTGATAAGGGTTGTGCAATTGCCGTTTCTGTGACTAGCCTCTGCCAGCTGCAAACGCTAGAGCTCAAGCGGCAATGTCTTCAGCCATGTCACTTTACGTGCTCGTAAGCAACGATGACACGACCAGGTTTTATATCCCAGCGAAGGGCAGACACCTCTACATGGTGCTGGGGATCAGTACTTAGCATCAGGCCTGGCTGCTGCCTGATGAAGCCAAGATGTGCCGCAAAGAGGAGGGAAAGGTGGTGGTTCGGTCGAGCTGCTCCCACACCCCCTATCCTGACTCAACCCCGGACGGAATCCGACATCTGCACCTCCGCAAGGTGTCCCCTGGGCATCAGTCTGATGAATACGCGGTGAGGCGTATTTGGACTGATGGCAGAGCAGAGGAGGTGGAAGGCAGGGCCACGGCCTCGTCCCCCGCTGGCTGCGACCGCGAACGCGGATCCGCAGATCACCACCACTCCTCTAGGATCCTTAGGATGGTAAGCAACCTGTCTTCTCAGAGGATCTTGGTGGCAGTTGTGCGCGATACCCGGCACCGGCCTGGGCGTTCTATACATATGCAGCAGGCATATCATGGTGGCTAGTAGCACCCGCACACAAAGAGTCCATCACCTCCAAAAGTCAGGACACCGGGCAGAGTGGTGCCCGCCTTGATGGAACTGTGAGGAGGTTGTTGGGCTCTATCACTGTCACGCCTGGAAACTCAGACACTTCGGGTCCAGACAAGAGAGTGTGGACGGGCAGTTCCTTTGCTCTGGCATTGTGAGTATGCGTTCGCACGGTGGTTACAGGTGCTACTAGGGACGGCGGAGGACCTCATGGGCTCTATCCTTTCAGACATGCTCTCGTCTTACAAGGTTTTCCTCCATCGATCTCCCCTCTTGTTGGCGCTCCTTCGAACCGTTTTCCTCGAACCAGTTTTCCTCGAACCGTCCTCTCCGAACCTCAGCAGACAGCAGACAGCAGCTCCGAGCTCGCAGACAAGCGCATTGCGGCCCCCATACATGCGGCCATACGGCACACATCAACCAGTACACATCAACAAGCACGCATCAACGAGCATGTATAGACGAGCACGGATACTGCGACGATACCGTTCAGCCCTATGCTAGGTCCACGTGGGCCTTCATGCTGCAGGGGAAGGTGAGCGGCGTGATTTAACAGTTATATTAACAGCTATACGAGCAACAAGCCCGCATAGGAGCTTATGCTATGAGGACTAGACAAAGGCTAGATACTAGAACCCGCATGGCGATGAGTACCGTATGGGTTTTCCATAGGGCGTTTCAGCCTCGTGCGTAGCTACGGATCCCGTACGGACCGTTCTTGCGCACGACACATTTTAACGCATAAGCAACACTATAGCAACTAAGCTTAAAGGCATAGTCATTAACACCCCTACGAGGAATTAACCATGCCATTATTATCAAATACCCACAACTATACAGTTCTAGTATAGCAAATTGTAAACGTACTATCTACGAGGCTATTAAAAACTTTAAAGCCGGTAGACTTCCCTCTAAGAAAGACGCTACTACGGCCTATAATGTTACGGTTGTAACCTAGCTATGTGTTTCTGTTACGGGAACTTCTCGATTGTCGCAATCCAAAGAGGCCCCTAAATACAAGAAGGAATAACTAAGGAAGAGAAGGGAGAAGAGTCCCTTCTCCGCATAAGAACGAAGCTTATATGGCGCCAAGCTACTTAGTGAATGTCGGCTTAGCGTGCTTACCTAAGCGAGTCTTTCAGTTCCTAAGGTCTCGTACGAGGGTTCTTATAGGGGAACCTCGTACGAGTCCCTAACAGTTTCTAGTTATAGGTTTAGCTAGTTATGCTACTACCTTAGCGTTTCCCTTCTATCTAACACACTCTCTATAACTCCTTTTTCTCCTTATATTACATCTTGTTAACTACTCTTTATAAGGGTCTTAGAGCGTGTAGTTATAGAAGATAGCTTTGTGTTTATAAGGCTTTAGAAGAGGTTGTTTCTAGTACTAAAGCCTTTTTTAGAGAAGAGTTTTTCTAGCGTTCTCTATATAAAAGTAGCTAATGCAAGGTTTTAAAAATGCTATAGGGGTTTGTCCTAAATAATAAGTAATATAGATGTATATGCTTTATTATGTAAGGTTTCCTATTTTACTTTTTCTTCTCTTTCTAGCTGTTTTTTATCTAAATTATCTTATGTAAAGGGTTCCTATCTATACAGCAAATTTCTATAACTAGATAGTTATCTAGTTTTTCCCTTTTTCTACTAACAATATTTTAAAGGTCTTGATTTATTAGAACTGTTTATACGCGGAATTTCCATGTTTTATAGTTTGAAATTCCCTTAAGTTTAGGGAAATTCCAGATATTTAAAGCTATTTCTTGTCTATTACTTGCTTGTTAGCTTAATGCTAATAAGTAGCTAAAACTAGAACATTATCTAAGGCTATCTTTTTTAAAACTGGATTTATTGTTTGTTACTAAGCAAAAGTGGAATGATTTTGTTTGTCTAGACCTTACTTAGAGCTTACTTATGTTGGAATTATGTGTCCTTTGTATTAAGATAGCCTTAGGATAGGCTTAGCCTTATAATAGGTCTAAGTAAGGTAAGGTAATTGAACAAAGACAGAAGGCTAAACCAGTTAGCTTTAAGATAGGAACACAAGTGTAGAAAGGTATAGAAGGTAATAGACACTAGACTAGCAATAGATATTGCGTAGTACTAGCTATGTTTAGCTAAGTATTAATGAGTGACTTAATTCTCTACAAAGTGGGAGAGAAGGTCTATATATATACATAAGGCAGCTAAGTGCCAAGCAACTGGATAGGGGTACTTAACAAATACCTTTAAAGGTTATTTGTGTTACCCCTAGACTAGTAGGGAAAGTCCTTCTAGTTTAGGAAAGTACTTTGTTAGTCTTGCCTTAGAAAAGCTATAGGGATTTTTCTAGACTTATGCAGGGGTACTTAGCCTAAAGGTAAGCATGTAGGGGTGCTTAGCCTAAAGATAGGCATGTAGGAGCTTGTAAACTTGTAGGATCTAGGCCTAAAGACCTTGGAAATGAATGTCTTAGAAGGAGAGCAAAATCACCTGTCTCTAACACCCCTCCTTAATTTCTATAGTCCTTACAAGATCTTTCATAGATACTTAGTAAGGCTTAGAATAAGGCTTATAAAGAGACTTCAATTTGATAAAGGTTATGTTATTATAACTCTTTATTCTTTTGTCGCAATTTTTGTTATGTTATTATAACAAATTGCTTAGCCTTAGGATAGGTCCTATCCTAGTGCTTAGGGTTATATCTTATAACTCCTGTTTTGTCTCTCTATTCTTTAAAGGTAGCTCTAGGCAAGGATTTTGTAAATTCATCTGCTAGTTAGTCTTTAGAAGTAGTGTATTCTATAGCTAGAATACCTTCTTCTATTTGTTGCCTTATAAAGTGGTATCTAATGTCTATGTGCTTAACTTTAGAATGGTTTATAGGGTTTTTTAATAGACTAATTACTATAGTATTATCGACTTTTAGCTTAGTAGTAGCTAGACCATCTACTTTGTCCTAGGTTTTTAGCTTAATATTGCTAAGCAAAAGTCTTAGCCATATAAGCTCTTTTATAGCGTAAGCAATTGCTATGTATTCACTTTCACAGCTAGAAAGTGCTATAACTAGCTGCTTTTTTGAACTCTAGCTAATTAGGGAGTTGTTATAGAAGAACCTATAGCTAGATATGGATTTTCTATCGGCTCTATTACTAGCCTAATCTGCATCTAAATATCCTAGTAGAATAGGGGTACTAGTACTAGTAACATTGCTTAAAGCTAGCAAATTTGGCAAATTTTAAGCATTGCTTAAGGATAAGGTAAGAGTACCTCCTATTCTTAGAACATAGTCTTATGTGCCTATAAGACATCTGTATATTCTTTTAAGGGCATTAAAATGCTCCTTAGAAGGATTTAAAGCAAACTATAATAATTTTGCGATACTAGATACTAGATCTAGTCTTGTTTCTAGCATTAGGTACATAAAACTCCCTATATAGGACTGAAATTGCCTTGTTTAGTCTAAGGCTTACTATTTAGTAGTTTTCTGTAGTTCTAGGCTAACTTCTATAGGAGTAGCAGTTCGATTAAGTTTTTCTGCTTTATAATCTTCTAGTATCTTTTTGATGAAAGCTTGCTATAAAAGGTATATAGTCCTAGTTGTCACGGTTCTAGGGCCGGGTTAGTCTAGTACGTGACTCGGCTTGGGGATACGTTATTCCGAGCGTTCTTATCCATACGCGTTACTTTGTGCATTTACCTCCTTATCGGTCAATTTAGTAAATACCGTGACGGCACGCTCTAAGAGCCTTACATCTTGACCGAGCCTCACGAGAAACCATACGAAGCCTCCAGAGAAGTCCTACCTAGAACCAAGACCCCATACGAAGACGAGCCGTGCTCGCATTACCACCCGCGAAAGAATGTCGACCGCGTTCCCTAAACGCCACCGAGACCCATTGAACGTCAGTATGGCGAGATCCACGAGTGATAGTCAGGCTGAGAGCCGTGACCCCCCAACCGAGAGCGAAAGCGAAGAGGACGTGGAAGAGCTCCAGCGTGAATCCCAGGAACACACCCGCCTACGCGAGGAACTCTTCAAGCGACAAAGCGAACGAGTTCAACGTCGTGCTACACTAAATGCCACGAGCATCGACACCCCGGGGCTAACACAGACCCAGTCAATCGGTATAGGCCGCTCCCTCGGAGACGACGACGTACTGGACTTGCGAGCCCTTCTCCAGTACTTCCAGAACCACTACCCGAGTCTACGTCTTACTGAAGGGGATCTCCTCATCAATAACTTCTCCGAATGGCACGATCAACTAAAGAGGTTCAATGACCTTAGTGTAGAAGCTTGGTACCACTTCCTACGCTTTGTAGTTCATCACGCGAACGAGAGCGATGTTGCGGCTGTCGAAGACCACGCTACCATCGAATCCCTAAGAGAAGCAAAGTCCGCCCTCGAAACAGCGTCATTAGAGGATCAGAGCTGGATCAAAGAGCTGGAACCAGACTTGATATCAATCAAATCAAGGCAAGGCACGCCCTCTGCCTTGATTTGCTTGAGGATTTCGGCCGATCTGCCTTGATTGATTTGCTTGCTTGAGAAAACTGATTGGCTTGCTTGATCGCCTTGCAAGGCATGCCAAGACTGGTGATAAGCATGGTGTTGCAAAATATTTGGCAGTGTCTCGTCCGTATAGATTCGTGTCTTGCTCAAAATCAACCCGATTGAGCTACAAATAACGTTTGCTCTCTAACCCGTGTCCTTTCTGCTTCCGTATCGTGTTTTGTCCCCTTTAGTATGGTGTTGAGGGTAGGGTATCA
>NAJN01001509.1:0-10744 GCA_005059845.1 Cryomyces minteri
GCGTTTGCCCTTGGCAGCCTGTGGACAAGCGCGGCGAACGCAGCAATCTTCTTGTCCTGTTCCACAATGTCCAACACCCGAAGGAAGTCAATATGGAGATCTCTCGTGAGAATCGAAGATGGTAGGTCGCGAAGATATTGCTTGAGCAGTGAGGCAACTGCATGTACGTCGTAGTACTGACCGTCAAGGAGCTTCACGTCGCCTTGACGGTGAAAGCGCGCTTTGAGTTCCTTGATCACAACATTGGATCCACTGAGCCTGAAGATGCCCTCCTCACTGGTAGCATGCTTGGCGTGTAGATACTCGATGCAACGATAGATGACTGCAGGCAAGTAAACGTCAACGCCGATAGGTGGCGAGATCTCAACAGCTTCGGCAAGAGGAATGCCGAAGATTTGGCGATTCTGCGCTGCTTGATCACCTATCTGACTGGCTTGACTCCCTGATGCAGTATCGGACGATGATCTGCCTCTAAACCCAAAAATACTGCGCTTTTTCGATTCTCGTTCTTTAGGAAGTGGAGACACCATCGGCTTATTTCCCCAAGACTCCAGATTCTGAATGACGACACCGTTCGTAGGACCTGAGATAGCCGGATGGCTGGGCGGAGCTTGGGATGCGGAGTGGCTTGGCCAGACAGTCGCATGAGTGGGAGATGGTGTCCGGTTGTTCTGTACGTTAGGCGCGACGAGGACCGGCGCTGTTGCAGCCACAGTATCATTATAGTTGACGCTTTGGATGTCAGACTCTCCTGATTGTGGACGCTCTTTCCCTCTGGGCTCTGACGCAGCGGTGTCCGATGAAGTCTTTGAGTTCGCGCTCCGGGCGGAACCGGGTTGCCTATATTGATGAAATGCTTTTGCTAGCTCTCCTCCATCATCATGATCGTCGACGTATTGCAGCAAAGCCTCAACCCATGAGTCCCGTTCCCCGTCACTCTCTGCACATAAGACGTGACGGACGAGGCTTGCCGAATCTCTTCTTCTCGTTTCGAGGACTAGGAAAGCGTGGCGGTACTGATTTTCGGCATCCTCCTGCTGACGTGGAGGAGACTCATTTGGTTGTTGCGATTGCTTCCCAATCTGTGCGTTCACAAGCTTGATCGAACCCAAGTGCGCTCCGCCTGGCGATTCGAAATACCTCAAATCTGGGCCATCCAACACGAAATACCTGGTTTTCCATCCCCCAAAATTCTTTCCACGTTTTGTTAGGTAGCCCACTTTGCGAAGTCTTCCTTTCGTTCCTGCTAGGAAAGCAGAATCAGCAGAAGGTGAGAAGTATCCTGAGTCGCGTTCAGCGTCAATGACGTCTGTCGAGAAGAACTTGCATACGGCCAAAGCAGCCCTGTCCTCAAGATGAGTGTCAAGCATGGTCTCAAAGTAGGCATTCAGCGCTGCTCTCCGAGCGTCGATTTTCGCCGGCGCATGTCCGCTAAATAAACTTCTATCCGGAAGCTTAGCATGAAAGGCAGAATATGTCTTTACCTGCTGGTCTAGTGTGGGGAGTGCTACGAGTGCTTTCTCGACACGCCATAACTGTTTCCCATCAGACCTGGCGAAGATTGCCAAGGTAAATACCGGATCTTCCTCAGACGCCTTTAGTCCCGTATGGCTGTTGCGTGACGGTCTGAGCCGCGAAGAGTGTACCTTGACGTCAATGGAAGGTAGAGCGTTCGGCGGCAGTAGCAGATCCGGATACTGCTCCGAGACCAGGCCTCGATATACTGCAGCTGCGTCTGCTGACAAGTGCGTGCTCGTGCCTGCCCGCTCGCATTCAGGACTGGACTGTGGTGACGGCTCTGGTGATTTGGCAGACGGCGACTGCTTCAGCGGTTGTGGCCGGTAGGTCTCTACCTGCGAGGGACGAGGTGGAGGGGGTGAGAGAGTCGTATAGGAAGGGAAAGGGGTGGCCTGCTTGGGAGCTCGAGGCGAGAGTGGTAGTCCCGGAAATCCTGGCCGTGAAGGCGTCGGAACAGTCGCGAAAGCCTTGTTCGGCATGCGCGGCATGGGTGAATTCAAGGGTCTGTCAGTAGGTCGTGGACTCATCGGCAGACCAGGACTCTTGAGTGGTGCAACAATGCTACGCTGTGAGTACGGTGTGCGTTCTGGATTTGCAAAATCAAGCAACGCCGCGATCGAACCGGAGGCTGATTGGAACGCTTGCGTGTGCGCGGTCCATCCAGCACTAGATCGGGTCTGCGTTGCTGGGTACTGTACATCATCCACTGGGTGGTCCGCCTTGTCGGCAGTCGCGACTATCTCAGATCGCGCCTTACTTTTACTTTTGCTTTTGCTCTTACCCTTGCTTGTGCTCTTGCTGTTACTGTTCTTATCCCTTTTGGATCTACTGCGATGCTCCTGTTCCTCAACAAGGAGTGCTTCACGCTGGCGATCGTCGTCCTCTCGTGTCTTGCGTCTCCCTCTATCGAAATCCGGCACATCCTCAGCCTCTATGATATCATCGTATTCCGAGTCCGAACGTTCTCCCGCAGCTGTTTGGTGAAGGTGGACGCTGGCTTTACCAGGCGACGACAAATTTAGCGGCGCCGGAGCTTTTCTTCTCGGCGATGGGACTACCTGCTCAATAGGACTAGGCAGACCCCCAGGCCCGACAAGGGTTGTTGGCTCAGTGGCTGATGGAGAAGGACTTCTAGCATGCATGGAACTGGACGATGGTGGGTATTGTTTGAGGCGTGCGAGTGTTGCCACAGAGGACACAGGGCTAGTACTGTTGATCGTTTGATCTTCAGAGACCATAGGCTCGACAAAGCGATCGGCCATATTGTTCTGCCCATATGTTGGAGGGAACAAATCCTGCGTTGGCGCGTACGATTGATATTTCTCAAACGACGAGACCCCGTTAGGTCGTATTGATGACAATACTTCTGATGGGGGCAGCGGCGTATCTAGATTCCCAGGTGACACTGCATCGCCAAACCCTACACCAGGCATTGGCTGTGTCTCTACGCTTGTGGGCCGTAACACCACGTCGTGCAGACTAGCCATCTCGAGCGGATCAACCCGCCGGTCGCTTAGTGCCGGCGATGGAGTATTGCCCCTCTCTGACATGGTGTCTGCTCTGTACTTCATGTCCAGTGGCGGTTGCGACGAAGCCGACTGTACGAGGTGGTCTTTCAGTTTCTTCCTGAAGCGCTCCTTATCTTTGCCTGCGCGCTCTAGGTCTTTATTGAGTCCTTTGATCAGTTCTCTCTGCTTCTCCAGCAACCTCCACATCGTTGCGTTATGCGCCGATATTTTCGCATTGTCGTCGAGCAACTTCTGTATAGCTGCTTCAGCGGATCCGGCGGCTGCGATTACGCTTGAAACGTCCGGCGAATTCGACGATATCGTGTCTTGCGATGATCTATGAGATCGTGACGCATTGGACCTGTAGGATTGCGAAGCATTTGAGGAGACAGAAGAGAGCGCCGAGTCTATAGACACAGTACGCGGTACTGCAGGACGGGTATCTGACTGACTCGGACTTGAGGAGGATGCCACGACCGATGGCGAAGTATAAGGTGACATGACGGCAGCAGGTTGAACAGGCGCGGAGGCTGTTCGCAGCGGACCTTGGGGCGACAACCTCGATACCTTCTCGGCCCGCCTCTCCACTGCATCTGCAGCGTTTCCTTCTCTTCGACTACCGCTTGCGCCCTCGGTGCCTAACAAAGCATCCAGCTTCTCTCTTGTCGACCGCACCTGATCCTGACTTCCTAGGGAACCTTGGAGGGGCGACCGTGCCTGCAGCAGGTTGCCGTAGGTTGGAAAGGCTGGACTCCGTGGGCTTGCTGACGTTGGCCTTGAGTCGACGCCGGCAGGTGGGTTCGAGGTTTGGCTTGACTGCAGCGGACTGGGTGTGATGACACGCTGGCTTCGCGGGTCTGAGCGGTTAGGCAGGATTATGTTCGACCTCTGAGTAGCGATGTTGCGCAACGTCGTCGGAGTGGCATCGCGCAGGGAGGCCTCAGTATCGTCCCTGGGCGCAAGTTGGCCTTGCGGCATCTCCAGCCCAATCGGTGTTCACCTCCAGTAGGAGAGCAGCCTCTGCCTCACTTTGAGTGGACAAGAGAGAGAGCTGTCGAAGTTCGAAGCGCTCGGCGGGTGCGGGATCGGCTTCACGAGTACTCTGTCGGGTAGTGCCTAGAGTACATGGTATGGTGGGATAAGATGAGGTGGTCTCGCGACGGAGCGTGATTAGTTGTGCTTGTTGCTGCGCTTCGACACGCTCTCACACCACCCCAATGACCACGGGCGTTTGGCCGTCGAGCGCTGCTTGGACGGATGGACAACAAGACAGACACAGAGACAGAGACAGACAACAATCTGTTTCCGGCCTCCACTGGGCTGCCCGTCGATATAATTGCAGGGTATGTACGACAGACATGGGGACAAAAGCCACGGCAACCATGCGGCTTCCAGACTCGTTGCTGATTTGGCCGAGCACGTGATCCTGCAGCGCTACGTTGTGCCACTCCCCGTAGCCCACCGCACCACCACCAACTACTCGCCCTGTTGTTTCACTCGGCCAGCATGCGTCGGCCACTGCGCTCTGCAGGTACCCAGCGGCACGGCCGGCCCTCGCTGTGTCGACTCGTCTTCTTTCACATCGTGGTGTCGCTCCATTCCTCGTCGCATCAAGGCGAAGAGAGTTGGAGGCTCGAGTCCGATAGAGACCGGGATGTCCTCTAGCCGATCTGTCGGCGCAAGCTGAAACGCGGCGGCCATCCATCTCTGACTACCTACATTCGGTTCCCTCCGATTCTTCCGGGCGCCAAAGCAAGCCTGCCCAGATGGCTGTGGGTGTAGCCGGCACGCTTATTGGGCGGCATGCCGTCTCGCTGCGTGGGCTTGCTGGGCTTGAGCGTCTTCTGACTTCCATCCTCTGTCGAATAGGTTGGGCCATCTCGCTATTAGGTCAATCATCCGCATGAGTAGGGGGCACGAGCGATTTCGGCAACCGAACTACAGCCACCATTGGATGGACAAGCAAGAAAGGGGGCAGTGTGACAATCTTGCGGGCACCTCAGGATGCGCTGACCGAAATTGCTTGCATCCCACAGAGACTGCAGGAACGAAGGGTTGTATGCACCCACTTACTGGGGGTCGAATTGGTGCGCGGGTAGTCTTTGACACCGGCTGCGACGCCGTTCTTTTGCGTACGGTGTCTAGACATGGGCCTCGGGACGCCCAGGATCAGCGTCTTGACAGTCCTGGTTGAATCCTGTAACGAAAACGCCCTGCATATGGGAGTCTTCAAAGTCTGTGGGGGAGATTACCAGATCCCTGCCATCGTAGCCCGACTACCTCGTCTTGAAACTTGTCGACGAGTGCTCCGCTTGCTGGCCCACTTCTTATAACCCAGATCTGATCCCCTCATTGAAATGTGCATGCGAGTTCTACCCGATCAAAGTTTTCCTGCATTGTTCGTCATCTTGCAGCCCACTCCAAACGGACTTCCATACGACCGTAGCAACAAGAACAAAAAGAGCAACTAAGAGAGTCGGGCAGTGCGAGAAGGACGAGTGCCGGAAGTAGATGTAGGAGCGGAAATACAAAGAGGAAAGTCAAACCTCTAGCCGTCTGCTGTTTCCACTTGTACTATATTTATTCACGCCCCTTGACATCTACACATACTGCCCTCTCCTTGGGTCAGGCCAGAGGCACGCCATCATCAACGCTTCTATAGGCAGCAGCCGTGCCGGCGTATAGCCATTGTTTATTAGCTTCGAATTTTCTATACCGGCTTTGAGCGACCGAAAGATGATCTCAATGGACGGATGAGCTCCTCCTTCGCTCTTCGAGCTCTCCGCATAACAAATTTCTACTGTCAAAAACTCCTGCGGCAGTCGCTGGGCAATTTCTGTATCGCAATTCTCGACATACACGCGGATTGCGGCTTTTCGTATGGCATCACGAACACCACGACGTTGAGCATTCCACAGCCCCGGTTCCCCCGAGCGGACAATCCAGAATCCGAGGCTAAAACGATGAGGCTTGCAACTGTATAGAACGAGTTCTCAAACCAAAGAACGACTGACCATGAGGACACCCACCGCTTCTAGTCTTTAAAGGGGCGTGACATCAAAACCAAGTCATTTAGCATTGGACACGACAACGAAGCTTTATCTCTTTCTGCACCTACATCATTGCGTTCCTCGCCAGATCTTCTATAAGGTCTCCTTGAGGGTTTGCACCAGCCAGGACACTTGAAACAGGCGTCTGCGGAAGGATCAGAGATGTGAGCAGCGACAGCAACGTGCGGGAGAAAACCCCGCGCCGCCTATGTCTTGCTTCTGCCATCGCGTCCACCACAGGTTTGTGAACATCTTGCGAGGGTTGGCAGTGCCAAGATCGAGCATGAATTCCACGATGTCGACTTTTCGTGTAGCTGAGCAGATGTCTATATGTGCTATGCTGCCCTTCTATTCCATGGCGAATCTTGCTTTCGTACTACCTCACCGGCAGTTTCAGTTTCAGTCTCTGAACCTCCCAACAGCCTTATAACCATTGTCACCCGTCTCCGATTGTTGTTGACAGACAAGTTGTATGCACCAATCAAGACACCCTCGTCGCGTTTCTTTACTTCGCTCACACAATGACTCGACAGTTTCTTCTTGACATACGTTTCTCATATCTGCTATTGCTGCAAACCACTCTATAACTCGCGCCGAGAGCCTGACTTGTTCTCGCGGACCCTCCAGCAATACCGTGGGACGTCCGGGCACAGCAACTAGCGTACAAACAACAGCCTTCTCGGAAAAGCTCAGAACAGCGAATGGCGGATCGCCTCTCCACCATTGGAAAAATTGGAGACAAACCTTCCTACAACTCCTTCAAATCTCTCTCAAACCCTCAAGCAACTCACAATATTACAAGCTATCCAGCCCCTCTAATAACGCGGCAATGCCCCCAATCTTGCCCAACGTAGCCACCGTACTACTTCTCCCCTTCCCCTTATCCTGCGCGCCGGAGCTATGCCTCCTTTTCCGGTGGGCATCCTCCGACGACGCGTACTTGCGGTCTCGGTCTCTGTCGTGGTCGCGGTCTCTCGATGCGTCGGCGTAGTCACTCTGTTGGCTCGTAGGGCTGGCGGCGAAGCGGATGGTGGAGCTGCGCGGGCTGGAGCGCGTGTCGACGTACTGGGGTGGGGGGCGCGCGGCGGTGTAGTGGTCGGGTTTGTAGGTGTAGTTGGCGCTTTGGTGCGGGGGCTGGGGGCGCGCTTCTGAGGCCGAGGCTGTTTTCTGGCGGTAGATCGAGACGGTGCGTTGGACGAGCCTCTCGACTTGGGCCTGGCAGAGGTTTATTTAGACAGCTTTCAAGCGGGGGCTGCTTGTGTGGGTTGCTTACGAGGTTCAGAGCGCCGAAAATGCTGTAACATATCTCACTGCTTTCACCGAGCTCATGCACGTTATACCGGTAGCCCGCCTCTTCGATAGCCTCCTTACCCACCCACGACGAGCGTATCTCGGTGCGGGTGTCTCGGTCTCGCCAGGCCTCTATGGGCGGATACTCGGTATTGGAAGCAACGACTTTCGAGTCTAGGAAATCCCAGTAGATGGTGTGCAACCGCAGACGCCATGGGATCCCGAGTTCCGCGCTTTCGAAGCCATCAGGCCCCATGTGGGACTCGGAGGGCGCGCTCCTCGAGTACACGTTGCCTGGTGCTAGGGGAGACAGAGGCGGTGAGGCCGGCAGGCGGGACGGGTTAGGAGAGAGGTAGGCGGGTGACTTAGGCGGCATTCTGGGCTGTGAGTTTGGTACCGATATTCGGGGAGTAGATGGGAGGGTCGGTATGGGCACGCCTCCCCGTGGTCCGGTCCTCGGACTGTCTGCTGCAAGTTCGTGCGAGGGATACGCACGATACGCACCGAGGGTTTCCGCGTCCGGTCCTATCCACGGAGCCTCCTGGTACGCTGGAGCGGCCTCGTCTTCGCTGTCGTCCGACTCGACTCTTGCTGATTGGCCTCTACTTCGCTGTCTGTACCCGCCATGTGATAAGAGCCTGGTTGGTACGGGCTTGCTGAGTGTGTTCTCATTCAGGGGCTGTTCAGCTTTCAGTCTAATCCGGTCTTCGATCTCTCTGAGCCGCGTCCATCTGGCCAGCAGGTAGTCTATATAACCGTTTGAATGCCGTAGAACCAGTGTCAAGCACTCGGCGTCGGTGGGAGAGGCATCTATGGTACCCAAAGCGCAGCTAGGTTCCTGAAAAAGGGTGAAACCGACGCATTTCGTGAACTCGGAGTGTAGTTTGAGGGCCAACTGTTCTGGGTCTTGATCGCCCTGTTCCAGGGAAAGTGCTGCTGAGCGGTCATTTTGGTACCCCTCAAACAGCTGCCCTGTCTTGATAACAGACAGCTGCTGCTCGATGATCAGGCTCTCCATCTGAAGCCGCTCCTCGGCAACACGGGAGTTCTTCTCGGCCATCCCTGAGCTTGACGTCTGCTGTTGTCGCCTGTCACAAAGACTCAGCATCTGCAATGACGGTATGCCTAGGGTTGATCCTACCTTGTCCACGCTGTGATCTTGGCGGCATGCAATGTTTGTAACATGACAGACAGCGTCAACTTAAGAGAGTCAAGATGTCCCAGAAGATAGTCGACCTTAGGCTTGTGGATGCTCCACTTCCACTTTTCAACGAGATGGGGGCCCTTCGAGTCATTACCCAGGCTCTTGAATTTCGCCAACATCTTCTCAATCTCATCGAAAACGTGGCGACATTGCTGCATGATCTCTTGCACCGTCTCAACGGCTTCCGGAGAATGGATCGTGTCTTCTTCGAGAGTGGTCCCAACCTGTCTGAGCATGAGGCAAAACAGATTCACACCGTTGGCAATATGGGTAACATCCTGAGTTGCTGACGACATGGTCACACCAAACTTGTATAGGCCGAGCGATAGCCGTGTTCCTAATCCAACGATCTGTATGACCGACGCAATGATACCAATCTCCGCCATGATGAAATTCGATTTGACGAGAATGGTGGGTAGACAGGATGGAGGACAGCCCTACGCTGAGATGGCGAAGGAGAGCTCGACTATGAGTTCTGGAGTGCGAACTCTCTAAGCCTCAACCTGAGCAAACAAGGCGCCACGATTACACTGCCGTAGAACATGAGAGCCATCATAGGGTATTTGGGATGGCTTGCAATTGGTTAGTTTGCTGCCCTAGGTTGCGAGGCAGAACGCCTGCGTAAGGGCTGACCGGAAAGAGGGATAAGGCTTGGGCGCTGCGAATCCCGGATCGCCTTGGCGAGCCATCGTGAACGGCAAAGCTCGAGCATGTCGAAGCGCAATGGAAAGTCGAGGTGCGAGGCCATCGAGTCTGCGTCCCGGCCGGAGGCTCTACGCCTTGCCGTCCTTACGGGTCGACGACACAGGTACTGTACAGTTTGCAAGACATCTGCCCATGAACTCTTCTCAAACAGGGAGGAACACATCGCTCTTGCGTCTCTGATCCTACATGTAACTACGACGCACACGATGAGACGCCATTCGCTTGTTTGTTACATCCCTCGTCCAGGTCTGTTTGCGCAACACGCCAAGTGATGGGAGAGTGGCGTGACTGTTCGCCCTGCACCCAAGGCCGATGCTGCAGTTCGTGTGTCCCTTGCGTGCCTTGACGATAGTTAAGTTATCATACACAAGCACTGTGTGGACTTGTTCCGCGCCCACAACGCCAGCGGTGCCTGTCTTCGAAGCATGGCCCAATCTGAACAGGTCGTCCCAGATCAGGACGTCCAAAGCTCCCACCTCTCCTCTCGAGCGCAGGACGTACGACCACTGCACAGGCTGTAGTACTACTCGTTCTCCAGCCTCGAACCCTGACCTGGCTCTTCACTGCGGCGGCAGCTGAAACCTGCACTGAGACCCCCGCTCCGTCTCAGATTGCTCTTTCTCCGGACACGCTCTCAGCCGTGGTGCTTATTTATATGCAGCCTCTGCGTCGTGGCCACCTATGGTACATTGATTCTGCAGTAGCATCGCTAACAGCGGCTTGCAACCCGCGAGGCCTCCAGTAGGCTCAATGAAGAATGTCCCTACACGAGCCCATGGCTAGCCGTGCCGGGTCCGCACGCTTCTTCCGTTCGTCAAGCCGGGATGAACCAACGATCGTCAGGTCCAATGGAACCCCGTTGCGTAACCTTGCGTCGCGTTGCAGCAGCTCTCTCTGCTTCGGTCTTTGTTAACATGCTGTGCAGGCAGACTCAAATCCCGTCCATCTCATTCCTCCTCACGTCAGAACAATCGCCCAGCGCACAGAGCGGGGTCGCGACAACGCTGCTCCGAGACATTGTATATATAGGCCGTAAACAAACCTCAATCCACATAAAGCCATCTACCCACACTCATTCCTTCGTTGGCTTCCCAGTACCAGCGCCCACGCCACCTACGGCACTCTACATCGTGAGTCGAGCTGCTCAAGGGCATAGGCTCTGCCATTCAAGGAACGGTTGATCAACCGTCTCCTCGCCATGAAGCTATTCGGTGCTATTGCTCTTTTTCTGCCTTTCGCTTCTGCGATATGGCCTATTCCTTCAAGCTACACTTCTGGTGATAGTGTGCTTTGGGTCGACAAGAAGGTGAAGATCACATACAACGGTGAGACTCAGGTAAGACATGCGTATCTCTCAGTCCCGTTGTCAGTATGGCATACAACGATTGTATGGCTAACATCGTTTGTCGCCCAAAGTCTGTAGGCTACATACAGAACAGCAGCAACCCCGACGGCACAGTTACCGGAGC
>NAJN01000151.1:0-34151 GCA_005059845.1 Cryomyces minteri
CCAAATCAGATGGTGGTCGCGCTGTCTATGTCGCGCCATTCCAGGAGCTCATCGACAACAGATTGAGGGATTGGCAGACGCGATTGAGCAAGGTAGCTGGTGGGAAAGAGGTCGTGAAACTCACCGGCGAGACCACTGCGGACCTCAAGCTTTTGGAGAAAGGTGATCTCATCCTAGCGACTCCGACTCAGTGGGATGTTATTTCGCGGCAGTGGCAGCGGCGGAAGAACGTGCAAAGTGTAAAACTCTTTGTTGCGGACGAGCTGCATATGTTGGGAGGCCAAGGAGGCTACACCTACGAAACTATTGTCTCCCGTATGCACGCTATCGCTCTCCAGCTTGAGAATGGGATGCGCATCGTTGGTCTGAGCGTCTCGCTCGCCAATGCACGAGACATCGGAGAATGGATTGGAGCCAGCAAGCACACGATCTTCAACTTCAGCCCGCACATTCGTCCGATTCCGCTCGAGCTCCACATCCAATCCTTCACCATTCCCCACTTTCCATCGTTGATGCTTGCTATGGCTAAGCCAACGTATCAGTCCATCCTTCAGATGTCCCCTGATAGACCAGCAATGGTATTTCTACCGAGCAGGAAGCAGGTGCGCGCCACTGCCTTGGATCTATTGGCCGCCTGCATCACCGATGATGACGAGGACCGATTCCTGCATGCGTCCATTGACCAGCTGGCGCCAGTACTGAACAAGATCAATGAGAGACCTCTGGCGGAGTCAATCAGCCATGGCATCGGTTACTTCCATGAAGCGTTGACCCCATTTGACAAGAGGGCCGTAGAACATTTCTTCAAGGTTGGAGCCATCCAGGTGTTGCTTGTGTCGAGAGACTCTTGCTGGGAGATCAGCAGTAATGCGCACCTGGTCATAGTCATGGGTACTCAATTCTTCGAAGGACGTGAGCATCGGTACATTGACTACCCCATCAGCGAAGTGCTACAGATGTTCGGAAAGGCTGGGCGGCCCCTCGAAGACAAGAGCAGCAAGGCCGTGCTGATGCTGCCTGCTGTCAAGCGCGAGTACTACAAGAAGTTTTTGAACGAAGCACTTCCGATTGAGAGCCATCTCCAGGCTTACCTGCACGATGCATTCGTTGCGGAAATAAGCACGAAGACGATAGGCTCAACGCAGGAAGCGGTCGATTGGTCCACATACACATACTTCTATCGTCGTCTTCTTGCGAATCCGAGCTACTACGGTCTCACCGATACCTCGCACGAAGGTCTCAGCACTCACTTGTCAGAGCTCGTCGAGACAACTTTGAAGGACCTTTCCGAGGCTAAGATCATCGAACTAGACGAGGAGGAAGACACCATCGTACCACTGAACCCCGCAAGTATCGCCGCCTACTACAACATATCCTTCGTCACGATGCAAACCTTCCTTCTGTACTTGTCAGCTCGAAGCAAGATCAAGAGCATACTCGAGATCGTCACATCGGCCACAGAATTCGAAACCATACAGATCCGAAGGCACGAAGACAACATCCTACGTCGTATCTACGATCGTCTGCCTGTCAAGATGAGCCAACCCGTGTATGAATCGCCTCACTTCAAGGCCTACGTCTTACTGCAAGCCCATTTCTCTAGAATGCAGTTGCCCATAGACCTCGCCAAGGATCAGGAGACCATCCTGAAGAAGGTGCTGAACTTACTGAGCGCTTGTGTCGATGTCTTGTCTTCCGAGGGTCACAGCAACGCTATGGAAGCAATGGAACTGTCGCAAATGGTCGTGCAGGCCATGTGGGATCGTGAGAGTCCGCTAAAGCAGATCCCGCATTTTGAGAACGAGGTCGTCAAGGCAGCAGAAGAATTCGGCATCAAAGAAGTCACTGAGCTGCAGGACGCTATGGACCCTTCAGAGAATCCTGATTATGAGGAGCTCGTCAAACGCCTTGGTCTCGATAACAACCAGCTTGCGGACGCTGCAAGGTTTGTGAACGATAACTACCCGAATATCACTCTTGATTTCGACGTGGAAGACAGGGAATCCATCACAGCCGGTGCACCCTCATACCTCTCCGTCACACTCGACCGCGAGCTCGAGGAGGATGAGGAGCCGAACACTCAAGTTCATGCTCCGTTCTTCCCAGCCGAGAAGACTGAGAACTGGTGGCTGGTTGTGGTGGAGGATTCGACGAGGAGCCTGCTCGCCATCAAGAGGGTCACAGTTGGACGGCAGTTGAAGACGAGACTGGAATACGTCGTGCCGACTCCAGGGAAACATGAACTGAAGCTCTGCCTTATGTGCGACAGCTATCTCGGTGTGGATCAGGTGCCGGAATTCGAGGTTACGGCTGCGGAAGGGATGGATGAGGACAATGATGAGGAGGGGGAGGAGGGAGATGATGAATAGGGTATTGGAGGACCTCATGTACTCATATAAGCTGTCACGTGGACAGCTTCAACAACATCGGCTAGGCGTTTGGGTGCTCAATACGTGAAGAGGATACTTGATGGGGCTCGTGAGTTAGAGCGCTACTCTTCATGTAGACCCTCAGTGTGCCAAAACTTGGATCACCTTGCACTGTTCCCTGAACCAGATACTCCAACGTCTCCACTTGGTAGACGACCTCCGTACCCCGAGGTCCGATCTAGTGGCACGCCGCACTCTTTGTCGCAGTCGAATTTGAGAACATCAAATACCCCACGAACGCACCTGCCGCTACGGCCAGCATCACCCAGCCATTGTAAGTCATGAAAAGAAGCCTATACGATAGAACTACGTCAGCGGTCCGGGCCGAACAGCGACGAAGACCAGCATTCCACACGCCTTGGGAATGGTGAGGTAGTACTCACATGATGAAGAATGAGTAAAACACCTGCACAGCATACAGCGCCGCCTTGACCATCTTGCTCTTCTTCTCCACCGCGCTCGTCTGCCTCCCTGCCCATAGTAATGAGCTCGCTTCGCCATCATCTTAATCACGATGCATAAGCATTGATACATCGTACCTACGACCTCCGTAATACCTTCCATTCTCCATTCTGTTTCTCCAGCGGAATGGTACAATGTGATGGGCGCACTCACTTGTCATACTGTCCGATCGCTGCCGGCACCTCTCCTCGTACTGCCGCGACATCTCCCGTACCAACTCGTAGCCGGCGGTTAGCGCGACGATGGCGAGGAGAGAGAAGAGGAGTGAGGTGGTGGAGCGGATGCGCCAGGATTTGAACACTATGCAGAGATTGTTCGTGTCCCAGGTGAAGAGCATCTGATCAGACGAGTCAGTACGGATGTGTGGTTGGGAAGGTGGAGGAGACCAGGTACGGACGTTCATGCTGCACATGGGCTCGCCGCCGCCCATGCCGCCGTGGTCCATGTGGCCATGGTCCATGCCGGAGTGGTCCATTCCACGGATTGTTGGGTGTGTGGAGGTGGATTGAGAGGACGATGGAGCTGGAGTCGTCAACAAGATAAAGGTAGGCTAGGGACCGCTGGACCCTTGTTCGTTCCCGCAGAACCATCGATGTCGTAAGCGGGGCGTCTAGCGTCGCCTCAAAGGTCGACCTACGGTATATTATGCACTTCATCCCATTGTTTTTGGTACAGCTGGATTTTTCCTTGGGGGACTCGAGTACTACGGTATCAGTATGCAGTCGCTGAAACCTGTGCTGTCCACTGTTGTGCGTAGGGCTCTCCGAACGCCACACCGGTCACCACGGTCGCTGGTTTCTCATACAACTCATAAACCGAATTTCTCTTCCACCACCCGTCGTACAGCATTAGCAAGCCCGTTGAATCTTCCGAAATGGTACACTCCTAATGCCCGCAACATCCAACGTGGCTAAACTACTACGCAGGCTAGAAGACAACTCTCACCTCCTCAAGCCGCCCATTAACAATTACTGCGTCTACGACAGCAATATGACCGTAATGATCGTCGGCGGCCCCAACGCCCGCACCGACTACCACATAAACGAGACCGCCGAGTGGTTCTACCAATACAAAGGCCGCATGCTCCTCAAGACCGTCGATGACGGCGAGTTCCGCGACATCTACATCGACGAAGGCGAGATGTTCCTGCTGCCGCCAAACACACCGCACAACCCCGTGCGGTTTGTCGATACTGTGGGGATTGTGTTGGAACAGCCGCGTCCGGAGGGCAGCATGGATCGGCTGAGATGGTATTGCCAGAATTGTGGAGACAAGGTTCACGAGGCGGCTTTCCACTGCACCGATTTGGGAACGCAGATTAAGGATGCCGTGAATGCGTTCAAAGAGGACACAGAGGCGAGGACTTGTCGAAATTGCGGAGAGCTCTGCGACGTTGCGCCGAGGCCGCCGAAAGCATGAGGAGTCAGGAAGCAAAACGTTGAGAAACAAGCGCAAGAGCTAGTCGTCGTGCACTCGAAGACTCTAAACCGGTACACCGCAACTGTGCTTGCAGCGCAGGGAGACAGCAGTGGTTGAACGAGCTCCAGACTCGCTATGCCCGAGCGTGCGGAGATACGACTCCCGCCCTAGTGTTGCGCATCCTGTGCGGTCTGGGACTGCCTATGCAATAATCATTGGTCGGCTGCATTCTATGGTGACTCTCGGAGACATTGGGTAGTGCAGACAATGCAAGTGGATGTGTGTGGTTCGGGTGTTCAGGACTGAGAGTCCGCATTGTCCCACTCACAGCAGTCTGAATATATCGGCCGCATATCTACCACATATTCGTGACACATCGCCTATCTGCCACTTGTTCACCACATACCGTATCTCGAGCCACAAACACAAGCACTGTCGACCTCACATGGACCTTGCACGTTTTCACACACTCTCGCAATAGCACCACAAACTGAATCTGACCTTAGGTCTCTTGAAGGAACGAGCAGCGCGAGCCATTATCCTGAGCTGTCCATCTCGTTCATTGTCCTCTCAAACCTCGTTGATTGTCCTCTCGGCCACTATTCGGAGCTGCCATTGCCAAAGGACCAGCTGTTCGTGAGTTACCGTAGGATGGTGCTTCGCCCTTACTCTAAGCGTCGCGGGCGATGTCACATGATGGAGAAGTTGGTTACAGAACGGCATAGCGTTAGTCAATTGACTATGGGTTGTCCGTACGAGCCAATGTTTCGGATGTTGATTAAGACAGCTCAGATGGTATCTGATAGAATGTGAGTTACCCATGGTGTAAACATCAAGGCACGACATGGTTTCAAAGCCCCTTCCAAGCCACTTTGGCGACATGATCTGCTTTCTTCCTACTACTCTTGATGAAGCCCATGTATTTCAGCTCAGCCAAGGATCTCTGGAAGAGTGCCCTGTAATAACCACAATGTTAGCATTATCCAAGATGCGAGGAACGATCCGAGTCACAGAAGATAATGCTGGAAGGTAGGAAGACTCACATCACCTGTGCTTCGTCAAAGTCACCATCATCGTTGAGTATCGCATTGAAAGCTGACCAGAGATCACTGACGTTGATCAGAGAGCCGGACTCGAGATATAGCTGGTACAAAATCGCCGTAGCTGGCTGAGTAGAAGAGAGGGTCGCCTCGTCCAGTCCCCCACCAGCTGGCACACAACATTCGCAGTCCAGATAGTCGTGCGGAGCCGACAATGCCCGTTCGATTGCGAAACGTGGTTTGGGCATAAAAACATCCCGGTGTGGAGATTTGAGGTCGTAGAGGAAGACCTCGTGAAGAAAGAGGTCCTTGGGGTTGATGAGTGTGTCTGAGAAGTATATCTCGATCAGGTCGTAGAATTGCTTTAGGAACTCTGAGTACGCTGAGTCCTTTTTGGAGAGGTTTGATTTCTGCTTGCGGAGTTCGACTTTCTGCGCCACGACTGTTGTGCGAAGGGTGGAGTGATGGAGATGGTGTTCACTTCGCAGCGGTGTAGAAGTTCCCTGACTCGAGTCCAAAAGCCTTTTCAGTTGCGCTTGCAGTTTCATGACCGCCGAAGACAGTTTTTTGTTATCCAGTGCAACGACATCCTCGAGGAGCGCGGAGAGGACATCAGAAGAGGACTTCTTCACAGACAGTAGCAGATCACGCATGATTGGCGACTGCATATCAAGCTCCCCTGCCACTGCTTTGACATAAAGCGCTGACCGCGAGAGATCTGCGATCCTTGGTATGTGATTCCGTATAACGAACAGAAGCTCCACAGTATTCACGATTTGGTGCATGACCTGCTGTCCACTCGTGAGGTTTTGTGTTATTTGCTCGAACAAGGACTGGTCATCTTGAAGCATCGATCGAACTAGCTCGCCTTCACCCAATTCCAGGCAGTCTTCAGCGTACCTACGGATGGGTGATTAGTGTATCAACCAAACAGCAGAGATATACATACCTGCGAAAGGAAGGCAAGTTACGTATGGCCTCAAAATGGTCCTTCGGTACATTCTTGAAAGTTACGTCCTTTTGCAAGAACATGCTCAGGGGGTTTGCAAAGAAATGGGACATGTACGCATACTACTTGACGTCAGCGCTTGCCAATATTACTGCTGTGCAAAGAGCGGTACCTTCAGTGCATCGACAGAAGCTCGAACGCTCTGTATGTGGTCTTTCTGCCGATCTAGAAGCATACCGCAAAGAGAGGGCCCAAGCCAGATTGGGATGTTGTCGTTGTCAATAGTTTTCTGGAAGACCTGCTCCAACACCTCGTCTGCTCGCACGACGTCGAACTGTGCACCCTCCAGGCATCGTATGGCGGATCGAGGAAGTTTGTCGTGGAAATTCTCTATGGAAGTAGCAATCCCAAAAAGAAGCACAAATGGTATGCGATCAAGCCAAGAGCTGCTTCCAGTCAGTCACATCCACATGAGCCTTGAAGAGAGCTTTACTGGAGCAGCTCAACAGTCTCGGCTAATAAAGCGCCATCGAAGGCCTCGCTGTCTTGGAATGCCACGATCACTCGGTCTGTGCTCTGCTCCTTCGACCAGTTGTACAGTATCTGGAGGTCGTAATTCAAGAGCTTGGGTCCCTTTCGACGAACAAGATCTCTGTCCTCATCTTCGTCTTCGTCAAGGTCGGGATTACGAGATGTAGCCTTCTTGATAAGAGTTTTGAGCAGGTTCTTCAGATTAGTAGCCTCGTCAGAAGTGAGCTTGACACATGTACTGCGGGCGTCCGTTGCAAGTGCTTTTGCCAGATTTTCGAAGAATTGGCCGTGAGAAGCAATACTGGGGCCAGCGACGACGAGTCCGGTAGGAAGTTTCAGGCCGAGCTGGCCGATTGAGGTGGAGGTGACGAAAGCGCGAATGCTCTCCACAGTTGCAGCATCTACTTTGCTCAGTACTTCCTGAGGACGTGAGCTTGCGGACATGCAGTCGACGGTGTCAGTGTTTACCTCAATCACATGCTCTTGTTGCATCCACAGCCGATTACAAGCTTCTTGCCGTAGGTGCCATGATTTCTGCAAGCCGGTATCACCAACACGGCGCCTCTTAGCAGGACGCTCCTTTACGGGCTCAAACACGTAGCATTTCTGGTACTCCATCTGATGTCCCGAGTCAGCAATGGAAGAAACACAATAGAAGTCTGAGGTTCGAGTCCCTGATCGCTCAGTAGGGCAAGGCTCCCGCCGCGTGTGGCGCCGCTCCAATTTCGGGCACTAAGCCACTTTTGAGTGCAGCTCTACTTCGCTGTCAAAAAGTTCTATGGTTCACCAAAGTACTACCACCGTCCAACGCTCCCTACCTCATGCCACCACTGTCGCTACGCAGGCTCCACATATCACCACGGACGTTTCAGTACGCTTGCCGCGTACCGTCAGCCAGGTTCTACGCCAGATCTAGAGGCCAACCTCCGCCTGACGATGAAGACGACGATGGCATCAACTGGTACGAGCAAGACAGCCTGGCACCAGGTGCCAAGCGAAGGCGACTGAGTGGCAATCCACAGGTGGAAGAAGCAAACGAGCTGAGGAGAAAGATCAGAGAGTTGGAAGACGAGCTAGGAAAGGATCGTTCTTCAAGAGCAGTGGATCCAGCAATGGCCGAAGTCGAAAAGGAAATGTTGAACGATTTGTCTGATTCCGAAAGACAGTTTATTCAAGAGACAGCGAGGAAACAGAAAGAAGAGGAGCATCGTCTGACAGAGGGCGTCGAGGTTGATTGGAAGCTACCACAGGCCGACGTACCTACCATGAAACGTCTCAATGCTAGCCTACGAGCGGCCGCTATTGCCAACACGGACCCTGAGAAAAGAAAGTCACTGTGGCGGTGGTACTCGCGATGCAAGCAGAGTGTGCGTCACTTGGGACAAATGCTACCTGATAGAGCATGGGAAGTGTTGTGGACCACTCAATCTATAGAATCGCCTACAAACCCGGATCGGGCAGCTCATATGAAGGCTCTCTTAGAAGACATGGTCGCAGCAGGTCGGACATTGGCTCCCGCACAGAGACTCGCATACTTGGAAGCCGTTTTCCTGGAGGGCCAACGAGACAAGGCACTGGAGCTGTGGCACAAAGAGGCGGGGTCTGATATTGGTCGAACTCCGGAATACTTGGAGCTGGGGGTGCGCATGCATGCCCTCTCAGGTAGATTGGACGAGGCTCAACACAGGCTGGAAGTGCTCCTGGACAAGCATAGGACTTGGGATCCTCGTATCATATTGCCGGTCCTAAACGCGCACAACGAGCGTTCGAATTTCCATCAAGCCTGGGCGTTATATTTACATCTCCGGAACAGACTTAGCTCCGACATGTCCATGACTGATTATGATACGGTTACACTGAGCTTCTTAGCCGCTGGGAGGAAAGACTTGGCTCTAGCAGCTTTCCGGGACATGATGCTATGTGGAAAGTCCGCCACGAAAGATCCTAAATCGAAAGAATTCCAAGCACTATATCAGATGTCGTTGGAGCGTATGGGTGCCATACAATCACTCAGTGTCGACGCATCAGAGGTCAATAGTGTCTCACTAGAAGCATTGACCTTTCTTCCGAGGCCCTTCCAGAACAAGTTCTTCTACGCCAGCTGGTTGAAAAAGCTTATCGGCATGGGTGAACTTGATGCAGCTTCGCGAGTCGTGGAGCTGATGTACGAAAGAGGAGTCAATCCAGATCCTAAGCATGTCAATGGTCTCATCGGTGCATGGTTGCGGACTGGCCACGCACTGTATAAGGAGCGAGCAGAGCAGATGGCATGGTCCATGATACAGGAGAGATTGGACTTCGCATGGCGGCGGCGTAACAAGAAGGAAGGTGGTGAATCTCGAACCAAGGTATCAGTACACCAGACAGAAGACGGGATACCCATCCCCAAGTTCCTACAAAGGCCACTACCTCCTGCGACGATTGAAACGTTCTCAATACTAGCGTTGCACTATTTACGGCGCGGAATGTACGAACATGTGACGCATCTGAAGAAAACACTCAGGGAGGCGGAGATTCCCGTAAACTCCTATTTCATGAACCACGTACTGTACGCGGAGCTCAGGAGACGCGGTCCAGCTGACGCATGGAAGAAATTTGAGAACTACACTCGCAACAGCGAACCGAAAGTCGCGCCGGACTTGGAAACTTTTGCTTGCTTGTGGGAATGCGAGAAGCGATACGTAGACAAGTCCAAGACCAGCGTCCAGCGCGGTTTTCCAACACCAAGGTTTCTCTTCGGCCGCATGGTTGAGTGGCACTCACAGCTGAGCTCCAAGGACAAAGCCCGGACGAGAGATTATCTTACGTCGGAGATGTATGACCAGATCATGGATTGCTTCTGTCTGGATAGAGATCTCGCTGGATGTCTCATCACGATGCACGCTCTCAAATTCCGCTTCGGCGCCTATCCGGATGAAAACATTGCACGCAAGCTTGTCCTACTCATAGCAAGGCTACCTTTCATAGAGGGTGATACACCCAAAAAGCGGAGGAGGATCTCCGCGGATGTTCAGCACAAACGCAACGTCGCCAAAGTCACGCTGGTTCTGGAGATGCTGGTGAACCGCAGAAGGGAGGCTGCGGCCGAGCGAGGTGTCGATATGGATACTTTGGACGATTTGGACAGAGCGGGAGAGAACCTAAGTCTGTTCTCGGAGTTGGTGATGGTTGTACTGGAGAGGAGCACGCCGCAAGATGAACGGGTTGAGGACATTGTTCAAGCTGCGGCATCGGTAATGGGCGTTGAGGGCATCCCCATTGATGGTACTGGGGCCTCGCATCCTCGAGTGTATTAGTATTTCTTGGCAGAAACCTTGACTGGCAAGAGCAGACATATCTGAGTAGGGCAGTAGAGCTGGTGAACGTAGTGTATTACACATACCATTGAGGACTCGTCACACATTGGTGGAGATTCCCATGGTCCAGAAGAACTCGAAGCCTCGTATGGTCTTGTCCGATCCTGAATAACGACATCGAAAGGCATCAGGTGTGCAAACGTGTTCGAGAACACAGGAGGTCGATTGAAGGACGCTGAATGGACCCTGGGACCGAGATGGAGCTCTGACCACAGCGACGAGTGCTCTGGCTTCACCTCCGCGCTCCGCAAGACCACCACCATCTTCTGCCGTCTATGGATTCTCCAGTCGTCACCAGGCTGTTCAGGCAACTCTTCACTCACCGGACATGTCAAGCTACCCGATCCCACTCCTCTCTCCCATACCGGAGACCGCGAAGGTTCCTTCCCTCGTATGCGCCAACAGCACAGCACCGCAGTAGATCCACCGCTGGAGGAGACCAGGATGATAGCAGGCGGGAAAGTGATTGGCAGCAACGGACGGGCTTCTTCCCCTTGGACAAGTCGGAAGAGTACAAGAGATATCCTACGGTGACGGCAGACGGGTTGAGGACGAGGAGGGAGAGGCCCAAACGGGTCAAGATGCTGATGCGGGATTTCATAGAAGGCTTGCACACCCTGCGCTGCAGAGGTGGGCACGGTTGCTGACGTCCCATACAGACAGTCTGTACAATCCGAGCTACGGCTACTTCTCCAAACAAGTCGTGATCTTCACTCCCGGCGAGCCCTTCGATTTCAGCACCATCCGTGACGAACCCGAGTTCCACCGGCTGCTGGGCGAGCGCTATACCGCCTTCGAAGATGCTCTGGACGAGAAGGAGTTCAACGAGACCAGACAGCTATGGCACACACCTACCGAGCTCTTCAGACCCTACTACGGCGAAGCCATTGCCCGATATCTAGTCACAAACTACAAGCTCTCTCTATTCCCCTACCACGATCTTCTCATATACGAGATGGGCGCCGGTAACGGCACGCTCATGCTCAACATCCTCGACTACATCCGCGCCACGGACCCGGAAGTCTACGCGCGCACCAAATTCCGCGTCATCGAGATCTCGTCCTCGCTGGCGTCGCTGCAAGCGCAGCAGCTGCACCGCACCGCGCACAGCCGCGGCCACGCCGACAAAGTGGACATCGTCAACAGGTCCATCTTCGACTGGAACACCTACATCTCATCACCCTGCTTCTTCCTCGCCCTCGAGGTCTTCGACAATTTCGCCCACGACGCCATCCGCTACGACCCCTTCACCGAGCAGCCGCTGCAGGGCACCGCGCTCATCGACGCCCACGGCGACTTCTACGAGTTCTACTCCAACGACCTCGACCCCGTTGCCGCCCGCTTCCTGCGCGTGCGCGACGCCGCGTGCGCAGGCCCCTACAACCATCCACTCCGCGGCCCGCGCTTGCTGCGGCATCTACGCGCGCGAATGCCGCTCGCGGGCAATCTGACCGAGCCGGAATACATCCCCACGCGGCTGATGCAGTTCTTCGACGTCTTGGCCAAGTACTTCCCGGCGCATCGCCTGGTCACGAGCGACTTCCACAGCCTGCCCGACGCGGTCCGGGGTGTGAACGCGCCGGTCGTGCAGACGCGGTACAAGCGGCGAACGGTGCCCGTCAGCACGCCTCTCGTAAGTCACCGATCTCGATCCCCAGTCCCAATCCTCCCCTAAAAACTCTTCCCTCCCCAATGTTCCCCGCTCTTCTCCATTCCAGCACCCTGTCCCGTCCCCCCCCCCCCAAAAAAAAAAGAAAGCGTTCCGGCAGTGCATTCCCCTCACCGCTCCAGCTCCACCCTCCCAACCCCCCGGGAAACCCGCCGTCCCTTTCTAACGTGCAACAGGTGCAGCAAGGCTACTTCGACATCCTCTTCCCGACCGACTTCAACGTCATGGAGGACATCTACCGCGCCGTCACCGGCAAGCTGACGCGCGTCCTCTCGCACGAGGACTTTTTGAAGCGCTGGGCCTACGTCGAGGACACGCAGACGCGCAGCGGCGAGAACCCGCTGCTCAGCTGGTACAAGAACGCCAGCGTCATAATCACCGTTTAGGCCGGTGGGTGGACACGGGAGGGGAGAGCGGTGCGGTGCGGTGCGGTGCGGTGCGGTGGGGTGGATGGGAGGGGGAGGTTTGGGCGTGGGGGGGAGGGGTAAGGAAAGGAGGCCGAAGGGGGCAAAACGATGTACCTGAGCTACGTATCCCGGGTGGGACACAGGGATGGGGCATCACGGATACCTGTGCCGCCGCCAGCACACTGCACACCGCACACTGCACACTGAAGCGCGTCCCTACTCCTTGTCCTAGAGTCACCGACACCGCACCTTGCCATCCTGCCCCCAACCAGCGCGCAGCCGCCCATCCCCCACCCTGCACCCCACAAGGCCGCCCGCGACGCGTCAGAAACGGGCACGCGCGCCGACGTTCCGGTCACACGCAATGTCCTCACTTGGTCCAAACACAAACGGGGCAAGCAGATCGGCATTTTGGGGGGGGGCGGTTTTTGCATGTACGATTTTCGTGGTCTTGCGTGAACGGAACAGAGCTGCGGGTGCTTTGATCAATACAAAAAAAGGGGGGGAAAACCGAACGCTGCAGAATGGGGCTCTCAACACGCTCGTTGGGGGGGGGGAATGTTGTTGCTTGAGGAGAAGAGGAGAAGTAGAGAGGGGGAGGGAGAGACGGAAGATAACAGGACAGGACGGGATGGGAGACGGAACCATGATATGCAGTTTGCCAAATTAGATAGATGGAAGAGGGAAGGAAAACACATATAAGGGAATGGGGACCGATCAATGACCAACATGGGGGTGCGTCCGCCTAACACGCTACGCACCCACTCCGCAACCCCCTTTCCAGCATCCGTCTTTTCGCACTTGTCGAGACGCGAGTTGCTCACTCGTCCGCCTCGACGGGGACGATGTACTTCTGGGCGACGATGTCCGCGAGTCGCATCTCCATGACGCGGCGGCCCTCGTACGTGTGCCAGACCTCGTGCGGCGCCTTGCCGACCACGTCCCAGGCGAGCAGGTTGTCGGTCAGGTTGGTCAGCTCCTTCTGCTTCTGCTCCCACTCCGGGTCCTTGCGGCAGTGCACGCCCGAGCTGACGACGACCAGCGGCGTGTCGCGGCTCTGGATCGTGCGCGACGACACCACCTCATTCTTCGTGAGGCTGTTGGCCACCAGGTTCTCTTGCAGCTGCGCTTTGATGTACTTGCCCGATTGGTACGCATTGCGCCCGTACACGCGGTCTTCGCGCGTCCGGCCTTTGAAGATGGCCCCGCCGATGCGCTCGATGCCCAACGGCGAGATGACGCCCCACGCCCAGAGCATGAACCCACGGCTCGGAGACCCGATCTTGTAGAGCAGGTCCTCGTGCATCGGGTCGATCATCATGATGCCGGACACGTCGCGGAAGTGGCGCGACGAGAAGATGCGGCTGACGATGGAGCCGGTGCCAGCGGACACGAGGATCCAGGGGCCTTCTTCGCCCGCAACGGCGAGCGCTTCAGAGAGGGCGTCGGCGGACATGCCGGCCGAGTGGGGCGACGGTGCGTTATCGGACCAGGCGTAGCCCGGACGGTCCCAGTAGCAGTAGCGGTCGATGCTGCTGTTTTGGTAGGCGTTGTAGGCCCAGTGCTCGAAGTCGTACTCGCTGGGGTTCTCGCCGGCTTCGATGAGCACGGTGGGCGTGCGCTTGCCGTCCTCGTCAGTAGTGATGTTGCCGATGCACGCTAGATGCACTTGGTACTTGTCGCCATCGACGAAGTAGCGCTCGCCGTCCATCTCGAGGGAGGCGTCGCGGGCACGGATGATGAGCGTTGCGGTCATCAGGATCGTGATGGCGATGTAGACAATCAGGATGATGGTCGCGGCCAAGACGGCGAGCCAACCGCGAAGGGTGCGGCGAGTCTCGGGACGGCCGGTGAGACGAACCTCCTCCTCTTTCTTGCCCCATTCGACGACACGGTCACTCAAGATGCACCACATAGCGATGAGGGCAGCCCAGACGACGCTGGCAATACCTGGCCAGCCCTCTTCGGCCCTTATGCGGGGAACGGCGACGATGAGGATCATGTCGACGAGAAGGAAGCCGGCGATGATGGCGGACGAGACCCGCATGGCTTTGGAGGGCTGGGCGAAGAAGAGGATGGCGAGCAGCAGGTTGCCGGCCGTCAGGGTGGTGAAGGAGAAGTCGAAGAAGCCGGAGCCACGCGTGTGGAGGCCGGGCGGGGAGACGAAGATGCTCACGAGTAGGAGCACCCACCAGAGGAAGGTGATGATCAGGAAGAGGATGGTGAGGTAGCGGAGGAAGCGGACAGTCCACAAGTTGTATGGGGATACCTGATGGGATGTTAGTAAGCGTGGCACATGGCAGTGATGTTCGACTTCTTACAGCAGGGTCGTCGGGGTCCAGATAGCCATCTGAGTGTGGTCCACGAGGATTGGCGGGCAGGAGCCTGCTTCGCTCGTCCGCCTCGTCTTCACGTCTTCTGTACTCGCGTCTGGATGGACGAGGACCGGCTCTGTCTTCATCCCCTTCATGCAACGAGCCAGAGCCGCTGCCGACCGGGTCGTCGCCCTTCTTCGTTCCCCAAAGAGAGACCATGCTGGCGGAGTCGGCGAGAGGTCTGGAGTCGATGACGCAGTGGGTGGGAGTTCAAAGAGGCGAGCTGGTTGTCGATTGAAAAGCTCTGCGAGAGTGCTCGAGCAAGAGGGAGAGGGAGAGGGAGAAGAAGAAGATGCTGCTGCTGCTGCTGCTGCTGCTGCTGCCTGGTCGACTCTTTCGATGTACTCAACCCCGCAGTCGGTGGAGGATGTGTTTTGGGGGTACAGAGCACGAGTTTTGTGTTCTGTGGAGGAGGACGGGCGAAGCGTGGCTGTGGCGGGCGCTCGAGAGACGACAGCGACTGGCGCCTGGACAAGCAGCTTTTGTGCCTTCTTGTGCTTCCTTGTGCTTCCTTGTGCTTGGGCGAGGGCGTCGTCGGCGGCGGCGCTGCAGGGAAGAGGGGAGAGCGCTGCCGCTGCCGCTGGCTGACGTCAAGGCAAGTGCACGCGAGACGCACACGGCGCCGGATTGGGCAGAAGACAGAAACATCGAAGTCTAGCCCTTTGCCGCCGTCGGAGCTGCACCTGAGTATCTGACTCGTGACTATCAACAACATCGAGCCTCCTACACCACCACCACCACCGCTACCACCTCCTCCTCCTCCCTTTCGAAAGAGACATTCACTCACGCACGTGATCCCCCCATCGTCTGACCACTCCCGGGTCGAGAGGTCCCAGGTACCGTGCATCTGTACTATGAGCGGTCTCGCAAAGGGATTTGCCAAGACAACGCTCTCCGCCCTCCCTCCCCCCCCACCGGACCCGTCTCCGCGCTCGTCAGAAGAAGGAGTCGAGGCCGTGTACGACGATTCCTCCTCCTCGTCCTCCCTCTCCTCCACGGGCACCGTCGTCCCTACGTCCTCCCTGAAAGCCGCACCGGCACCGCCCGTCGGGTGGAGTGACTTCTTCGAGCAAGAGCTATACTTGGACTATCAGACGGACTCGCTACGCGCTCAGTACCATGTCTACCTCACGGCCCCTTCAGCGCCGAATGCTCCCCTCTTCGTCTGCCATCACGGTGCGGGTTCTTCGGCACTGTCATTCGCCCCTTTCGCCCTCGAGCTCCGCAAGTTGCTGCCCACAGCCGGCGTGCTATCCCTCGAAGCACGTGACCACGGCTCCGTCGTCGTCTCCCCCTCCTCCAACAACGCCATCCTCGACTTCTCCCTCCCAGTCCTGACGCTAGACGCGCTCGCCATGATCCGGCTCACGCAGGCCAAGCTCGCCTGGCCTTCCCTGCCGTCCCTCGTCCTCGTCGGCCACTCCCTCGGCGGCGCAGTCCTAACCTCCGTCGCCGCGTCTTTCCAACTCGGCCCCTCCGTCCTCGGCTACGCCGTGCTCGACGTCGTCGAAGGCTCCGCCATGGACGCGCTGTCGAGCATGTCGGCCCTCCTGCGCTCGCGACCCTCGACCTTTCCCACCCTGCAGGCCGCCATCGACTGGCACCTACGGTCGCGCACGCTGCGCAACCCAGCCAGCGCTCGCGCGTCGGTGCCGTCCCTGTTGGTCGAGCTGCCGTCGGGGGAGTGGACGTGGCGCACGGACCTTGCGGCCACGCAGCCCTTCTGGGCTGGCTGGTTCGAGGGCTTGTCGAGGAAGTTTTTGGAGGCCAGGGGCGCGAAGTTGCTGCTGCTGGCTGGGACGGATCGGCTGGATAAGGAGCTCATGATCGGGCAGATGCAGGGCAAGTCTCTCGCTCACCAAACCCTCCTTATCACAAAGCCCCCATTCATGAACCTCCGTATCCCACAGCCCCCCCAAACCCCACTCCCCTTCGCCGTCGTCGCCCTCCACCCTCCATACAAGCACACACACTAACCCAACCCCTCCCAATCCACAGGGAAGTTCCAAATGCACGTCTTCCCCGCCGCCGGCCACTTCATCCACGAAGACCTACCCGCCAAGACGGCCGCCGCCGTGGCCGAGTTCTTCAAGCGCAACGACCGCAGCACGCTCGTCCTGCCGCCGAAAGTCAGCGAGCTGTTGGCGCAGGGCAAGAAAGTGTGAGAAAGACCATGCATGGAAGTCGTGTATGCTCTCGCTCTCTTCGTTCACTGGTGACTAGACGAACGTCATCCTGCCGCAGTGTCTGAGTGGGCGGGCGGATGGGCAGGGACGAGCGTGATTGGCGCGGTCGCGTAAGGGAGGATGTCGGGTCGCAGAACCTCCCGACGGGGCGGAGGAACAGCGCGCCGGGGCACTGCGGATGCAGAGGGAACACGGCACCCGATGGGGAATTCTCGAAGCACTTTTGCGGTGCAGAGGTCAAGGTGAGCGGTGCCCCCCGGATCCCGGGCAAGAAGAGAACTGGGTGTCTGACAAAACTTCCAGCTTCAGCTCGAAGGGATACGTCTACGGCTTTTCGAGGCCAAGCTGAGCCCAACCACCCGGAAGCCCGCGACTCTCATGAGCCGGGCTTCGTAGACACGCCCGTTGCTGCAACAACGGTGCTGCCGCAAACTCGACTGCCGATGTCTGGTTAGATTGATCTCTATTGACGTTGATTGTGCTTCACGCCTCTGCAGCTTCCACGCCTGCAGCCGCAGCCGCAGCCGCCGAATGGGGGACGCCTCCTCCGTTGTGGTTGTCGCTCCCGGCCCTGTGCTTCCGCCGCCTCTTCCTCTTGCCTGGCTCGTCCACTTCGCCACCTCCGTTCTCTTCTACGTTCTGATCCCCCGTAGTGTTCACACGCGCCACCCGCGACCTGGCCCCTACTTTCTCGCCCGCTGGCGACTCCGCGACCGCGCCATGCTTCTCCTCCTCGTCCGACCGGGGCTTCTTCGCCGTCTTCTTCACGCTCAGCGGATTGGGGCCTTTGGGGCCTTTGCGCCTCTTCTGCAGCGACGGCGCTGCGCCGCGTGCCTCGTCCCTGCTATCCGCGTCGTCCCTGCCATTCCCGCGCTCGCTACCCTGGTGCTCGTCTGCATCACGTTTCCGCTTCCCCATCACCGTCGTGGCGGCCTTTGCTGTTGATTTCGGTGTGGTTGTGCCGGAGGATGCGGCGCCCCTACCAACACCACTCCTGACCTTGCCCCGCTCCTCCTTGTCCCGTACCCCGACGCTTGCTTCCGCCATCGGCTCCATGATCATCACGCTGCGCCGTATGTACACGATGGGCGTGCCGGGGACCTCTCTGCACCGGGCCCGCACTTCGGCGTCTTGGCTCGCGACGATGTAGCGGTTTTTGTTCGTGCTGCCGACGACGGAGGTTATGCAGTCGCGTGTGGAGGGGGCGGATGATGAGGAGGTGGTGGTTGTGGTGGTGGAGTTGGTGGAGGGAGTGTGTCCGCATCGGCGCGTCTCGCACTTGCGCGCAACGTCGAGCCATGCGGACTTTGTGGCTGCGGTGTCGGCGTGCGTGGTATAGAGGGCGTGGACGCTGCATTGCGTTATCACTGCCACCGGAAACGTCAGCCAATCCCGACTCTGCCGTGCTGCATAGACGCCTACACGCCAAGTTCCACGGATACGTGGACGTGGACTTGCACGTACTCGGTTTGATGGCCCCGTGCAGCGTCCGCTCCAACCCTCCGAGCAGGTCCATCTTGAATCGCTCGCTGTCCCGGATTATCTCGTCGTCGAGCAGGACTTGGTAGGGCGCGCGGAAGTTGAATGAGAGCTCGTAGCGGTGCATTAGCTTGCGGTACTGTTTTGAGCGTTTGCCGCGCATTGCGAGTGGGAGGATGGCCGGGACGCCGGGCTATGGAGAGAGTGAAGAGTTGATACGTGAGGGAAGGGAGAAAGCGGTACTGAGTGGTCGAAACGGAGAGTCTGAGTTTCTTTCTTCAAAGTTGCACATGCAGATTCGAGATTGTTTTGGCACGGTAGGGCTGGAATTTGACAGGGCGGTGTACCATTAGCGTGAAGCTTATTTGCGGCTCTAGAGACGATCGATGGAGGCGGACTCGGGATGGCTTTGTGGCTTTGTTGGTGAGTCTATTCGACATCTCACATCCTCATGCGTTCGTTTTATAGATTCCCTGTTACTCAAGCTTCCTTGGTCTCCCTGATGTCTACTAAAGCCCGTCCGTACTGAGTGGAGCTCAATGCATGCGCCATTCGTCTTCCACGATGCCTGATGATGGGGAGGGTACCAAACCGGCTGCCAGATGGCCTGAAACGCCTGCGACGACCACCATAAATGTCAGGGATGAGTCTGCTGAGCGGGCAACATTAGTCGAAGATGCTGTCAAGCCAGACCCGGAAATTGATGAGTTTGGGTTACCGGTGAAGAAGCCTCGAAGGCCTGCTTATATCGAGGACGAGTCGGGGGACGAAGCTGGAGGCAATGAGACAGGGGACTTGAAGGCCGTTGCCGTGGCAGAGAAGGAACAAGCCTCGGAGCAGCCGTCAAAGAACAGTGGTGAAGCTGGAGAGCCTCCAGGTTCACGACGCTCGACGGAGGAGTCAGCACAGGGTTCCAACAGAGGGAGAGCGCAAGAGAATGCAGAGGTTCAACCAGTTGTTCCTGGGACCTGTCCGATCCTCCCTTCTCCGGCCACGCTTGAAGCTAGCACTGCAGAGACGGAAACCCCCACGGAAACCAATGCATCCACTGAAGTCCGAAACGTCATACTTGCTGCAGACGCAAGTATTGACGGTCCTGCTGGGGCTACAGCATCTGAATGGTCGCATCAACAGCTCGTTCCACAGTCGCAACCCGATGACAAGACGAAGAAAGAGGTCGACGAATGGCAGGAGATGCCTGCATTCGCCCCCTTCGACCTATACGACGATGATGGGAAGCTCGTCGCTCGCGAGGCCACGGAATCTGATGACGAAGCGGCAGCATATGGTGGCCTTGGAGGAGCTGGCAAAGGTTATACCCGAGTCCAAATCGATGAAGACGCACAGTCTGCCACAAGCATGGACGAGAACACTGCATATCTGTTCAAAGAGAACGGGACCAACGTGGCGGACGAAGACGAGGACGGGAGAGATCCACTGGCTCAGATGCAAGCCACCAAAGACCTTCTGACGGAAGGGCAGAGGATTGCATATGTTGGAGTTACGAGACTCGCAATGATCCAGATGGCAAAAGAGCTGGAAGTCCTCGAGCGGACGAAAGGTGCGAAGAAGGGAATTGACCTGGCGGTCGAGGCTATGCAGATGTGGAGCCAGAAGATGATGGTCAGGCTGTACAGTCATATGGAAATCGACGCAGCAGAGCAGATCATGATTGAGCAGTTGGCGGAGCATGGCGTGCAACCTGAAGATCTAACGCCGGTGTTGATGCATAACGCCAGAGTAAAGAACCCTGTCGCTGAAGATGAGATCTCCAAAGCTACTTCTAGCAAGTCACCGCCCCCAGAATCATCCTCAGATGACACGAGACGACCAGTATCAAGCTTGAGCCTGAACGGCTCCCCAGACACGCCTCCACCACCATACGACGAACATGGATTCTCAGACTCCCACGGTGTCCGCATGCCATCTCAACTTCCCACCACCAAATCAATAGACATCGACCTTCGTTGGACTGTGCTGTGTGATTTATTCCTTGTCCTGATCGCCGACAGTGTCTACGACAGCCGCTCGCGGACACTACTCGAGCGCGTCGGCACTTCGATGTCGATTCCATGGCTGGAGATCTGCCGCTTCGAGAAGCGCGTGACCGATGTGCTAGAAATGCAAGAAGCGGCCAATAAAGAGAATTGGAATGAGGACGTGCACATGGAGACGAGAAAGAAGTCGTCGAAGAAGAAGAGACTAGTAATGATGGGCCTTGCTACGGTAGGAGGAGGTCTGGTCATCGGATTGAGTGCTGGATTACTGGCACCTGTCATTGGAGCAGGCCTGGCCGCTGGATTCACAACAATAGGCGTTGCGGGAACCAGTGGCTTCCTCGCTGGTGCTGGCGGTGCTGGACTCATTGCGACTACCGGCGCCCTCAGTGGTGGGGCCATCGCAGTCAGAGCGACAAATCGGCGGATGGGCGCGGTGAAGACGTTCGAGTACAGGCCACTCCACAACAACAAAAGAGTCAATCTCATTGTTACTGTGGCGGGCTGGATGAACGGAAAGATTGATGATGTACGACTGCCTTATAGTACCGTGGACCCAATCATGGGAGACATTTACTCGGTGTTCTGGGAGCCGGAGATGTTGCAAAGCATGGGTGATACTATCAACATCCTGGCTACAGAGGTAGGTGTTCCGCACTACATCAACCAGCACGAGGCTTGATGCTAATCTGCCGGTCAGGCTCTTACCCAAGGGTTACAACAAATCCTTGGAAGTACTCTGCTCATCGCACTCATGGCATCTCTGCAGCTCCCGCTCGTGCTGACGAAACTCTCCTATCTAATCGACAATCCGTGGACGGTTTCTCTGGCCCGCGCAGATCTGGCAGGCCTCATTCTTGCCGACTCGCTTATTGACAGGAACCTGGGCGTACGTCCCATCACGCTCGTAGGCTTCTCGCTAGGGTCTAGAGTCATTCTTTCGTGCTTGCGGGAGCTGGCAAATAAGGCAGCTTTCGGCCTCATACAAAACGTGTATCTCTTCGGAAGCCCAATGGTCGCGAAGAAGGATGAGTATTTGCGGGCACGGACTGTGGTGAGTGGGCGGTTCGTCAATGCGTATGCGACGAACGACTGGATTCTGGGTATGTACCAACAGCGACTTTACGATGCCTAATTCTGAGACTCATCGACCATTCCACAGGCTACCTTTTTCGCGCTACCAGCGGCGGCATATCTCGCGTTGCCGGGCTCGCATCCGTCGACATCCCAGGCATCGAGAATATCGACGTGACGGCTCTCGTCCCAGGCCACATGGCTTACCGCTCCGCGATGCCGCGCCTTTTGCGCGAAGTCGGCTGGCTAGTGGAGTCGGACGAGTTCGCCGAGATTGAGGACCCGGACCCGGACAACCACGACAAGCGGCAACGCGAGTTGATCAACGAGATCGAAGAGGCGCGCAAGGCGCTGGAGAAGAAGCCCGAGAAGCGCGGGTTCAAGGCGCTGTTTGCGCGGAACAAGAAACTCGTGGAGAAGAAGGAGTGGGAGACGTATGACGAGCGCACGAAAGTCGTCGATGGGGCCGGGGCCGAGAAGGGCAAAGACCACGCCCACAAGGACAGCTTGGACAGCCAAGAGGGCGGCGGCGTGCTCTTCGACGTCGACGCCATCCGCGCCGAAGCGGCCGAACTTGCGGCGCTCTCGGCCCACGGCATCGAGATCAAGGAGATCAAATCGACACTGCCGCCGCTCCGCCTCGACAGCACCGCCACGTCGTCGCTGTCTGCGAACGGGAACGCGAGCCCCTACCATACGCTGCGGTCGATGAAAAGCTACGACGCCGGCATGGCGCTGCGGCCGAAAGCAGGCGACAGCACGACCTCCCTACCCGTGCCAAACGGCAACCGAATCCCAGATCGAGCCCAACCCCAAAACCATCCCGCAACCCAGACCCCACCCCGCCCCTCCGCGCAAACCTATGACTACGACGATCCCGCTGACCACGGCCGCAGCGGCGATGACTCCATCCGCCTATCCTTCGACACCGCTTCGCCCACTCCCTCCTACTCCTCCTACCACCCCTCCCCCGCGCCCTCCTACCTGCGCTCGCCCAACTCGCCCTCGAAACTCTCTCACACCACCACCGCCGTGCCCGAGGCCCCTGCAGCCTCAGAAGCGTGGGGCACGCCGTCGCGGCCGCCGCTGCGGGGGGCGACGTCGACGCCTGCTGGTGCCAGTGGGCCGGCCACGAGCGGTGTGGGTGGAGCGGGCATGGGTACGGGGCGCGCCAGTCTTGCGAGTGCGGCTGGAAGGGGGGGAGTGGAGCATAACGCGTGGGCGGACGACGACGACGACGACTTTGGGCGCGAGGAGGGCGTCAGCATGACGTTTGAGTAGCGTTGCGTTGCGTTGCTTGCGGAAGCGTGCCTGTGTCCCGATACCTTGTTACTTCATGCTTCTTGGAGGTCAGGCGGGGCGAGCCAGCCACGGCTTGTAGAGGCCTGAGACGGATGTGTCGATTTGGGGTGGTGGGGGGGCCGGACCCGACTACACGAGAGGCTATCGAGCAAGCTATTCAACTACGCAAGGACCCTAACTTGACGTATAGTCGCGTTGCTTCTTAGCTCGTAGATGTGTAGTGATTCTACCAACTAGCGAGAGTCTGAAAGATCATTCATTGCGGACCACACGCATCAGCCGCACGACCACATAAAAAGCCACCGCGCAGCAGACCATGAGCAGCTATAGCAGCTCGTAAGCAGGAGCTCACAACAGAAGGAAAACAGCAAAAGTAGCAGCGGCAAGAACACTGGTAAGAGACACAAACTGAAGCGAGAGAGAAGAGTGATGGGGGGATAGATTTCGATTGGCACAGGTAAAAGATAGTGGTGTAGAGCAATTCAAACCATGCCTCCATTTGAGCTCGAGTGTGAGCATTCAAACTAATCAAGGGAGGCCGGCGTGAACTGCGGTCTCGAAATCAGGGGACCGTGCCTATCCAACCGCGCGAAAGCAATATCCCACCTTTGCATCCTCCCAAACTGCCTCGCCACAAACCAATGTCTACGTAATGCGTGACCATTGCTAAAACTTCCTCTTTTTTGACCCTGTTCCCGTGGTCTCCTGTCCCGTAGACACATTCTCCGTCGCCCGAGCCACCTTATCCGCTCGACTCTACATCGAGCGTCGCATTTCCCGCAATGATTCCGTGGGAGCCCAGGACTCGAAGAGCATGAGCGAAACCGTCCGAACTCGCTCGTGTCGAGCTCACACCGAGCACAGTAGCGGTTGGATCCGCATCCTGTTGGTTGCCGTGTGAAGAACCACCAGAATCGCCAAACAGAGAAGCTATCTCGTCCACGCCCTCTTCTTGCATTGGCTGCCATACGCCTGCATCATCTTCGATGACGCAGTCGATGATATTGCGAGCATGGATTTGTTTCGTGGTCCACTTCTGTGAGATCGCCTCTTCAATACCTATCTTGCACTGCAGGTAATGGACTAAAACATCGTGTGGTTGGCCTCGTCGCTGGACTCGCTTGATGTTTTGGTCTTCCTGTGCGCGGGTCCAACTGCAGTGGAGGAAGATAACATGGCTCGCACTGGTTAAATCCATGCCTTCACCTCCAGCCTTCTTTATAGCAAGAAGAACAGACCCATATGGGCTCTTGGCAAAGTCCTGTACAACTTTATGCTTGCTAGTGGCCCTTATAGTTCCATCGAGTACGAAGATTTTCCTATCGTCTAACCCCTCCATTTCCAGACGCTTCTTCATTATGGCTAGGAGGGTGGTCCAATCTGCGAAAATGATTGTACGTCGATCGTGGTGCTCTTCGTGGTATGCGCGGTACAGGTCCATCGCTGACTCTATACGTGAGCTAGATTTCCATTGGGAATCTAGCTGAGAAAGTATAGCCTGCTTGCGTTGGCGAACATCATGGATTGAAGGAGCTGGTCTGGCTGTGTTTTGCTCCAAAACTGCTTCGGGTGCGACAGCGTCCTCTGGTACCTCGTCTATTTCGGGCACATTTAAGTACGGGTGACATACACATTGTCTCTGCAGTGTGTGTAGTTTCAAGGTATTCATGCCAAACTCGGCCAAGGCCGTCTCGACAAGATGGTCGTAAGTCTTGATCTCATCCTCTGCCATGACCACGTCTATGCTGATATGCGTGCATGCATTGAGCCTTAGACAGTGCTTCTGTAGACGGCGCAAAACGAAGGGCTTCAAGCAGAGGCCTAGGGACAACTGCTGGTATCGTGTTGAGTTATAGACGGATACATCCGATTCGCTCTTTGGACGGCAGAATGCCTATGTCTGCATCAGCTCTCGAATACTAGCAATTGAGTACCCGCACACATACGGTCTCGAAGTTCTCCCTATTTGACCAAACTGGAATGCGCAAGAAAGCCATGTATGACCATATGTTCATGATGGAGTTTCGGAAAGCCGTTCCGGTGAGGCCAAGGAATTTGTCGGTCTTGGCGATGAGACTCATTGTGGCCCGGAATGAGGTTGAAGTATTGTTGTTGGCAGGGTGATGTACCTCATCTACGATGACCCTGAGATGACGTGAGTGACAACAATAACTTAGAGACCTGTAAGCTGTACCTGAACCACTTGGATATTGACCCGATTAGAGGACAGTTAGGGAGCACCCTGTCAGGATCGTCGATGGGTCCGGGTCCTTCTAAGCTCTTGAACTCTGCAGATAGTGCATTCATGCTACACAGAACCACGTCGTAACGCCGAAGTTCGACGTGTTTAGTGTCTATGGGCTTGCCGTCGAAAGCTTTATGCATGACGTAGACCTTGAGTCTCGTTCCGGTGAACTTCTGGATCTCGCTCTTCCAGTTTGATAGGACTGCGGCAGGCGTAACGATAATCGTTGTTCTGTTCTTTACATCTGGATGTGGTAGGGTGGCCAAGATCAACATAATAGCCTGTAAGGTTTTGCCAAGTCCCATCTCGTCGGCCAAGATGCCGCCGGCGATCTCACCACCATATTGGTCCCATTGTAACATTCTTCCTAGAGCCTGCGCCTGATACGGATCGACCGCGATGTTGGGTAGTAGGCCTTCTGGTCTTGCCGCTCTTGGTGGTCTGGACAACTTGAGCACTTTTAGGTGAGCTTCTTTGATGACCTCACTCAGATCGGCTGGGTCTAGCGTGCGAGATGCAGTCCAGTCTGGTACCGCCGATTCGAAGCCTACAGCTGGCCTGAAAAGAACGGGCTCTAGAAAGTCTGGGTGTTCTCCAATGGTATGTAGAGTGGCCCTCCGCTCTTCTGACGAAGCTTGCTCGATGATTTTGCGATGCCGTTCTTTCTGTACTTGAAGAGCTTGCTTGATAGCCTCTCGTTCAGTCGGGTCCGCCATGGTTGTGTGTGGGGTTGTTCGTAGGCTAAATGACTGAAGGATTGAGTGCGTTACAGCTTTAGGTTGTGATAGGTCGGTTGCAGGTCCTACTGCGCAATATTTAAGATTGAACAGTGTGGTATCTGGAACGAAGTTAGCCTGAACAGCAACATGACCTAGGGCAGGGAAACCTTATGTGGCAACAGGAGCACGCAAATGACTAGCGACAAACGTAGCAGTAGGACGCTGTATGTCGCATCAGTTGGGGGTGTGCGAGAATCGCTGAATGAAGATCAAGTAAAGGCGTGGTGTAGTTGTTGGAAATGGTGATAATCGGTCTTCGGATCGAGGGTCAAATGAAGTCGGATAAGAAGTCAAATGCGTCGTTTTCGGGTGGAACAAAGATGAGTGAGATTAGGATGCTATCAGAAGCTATCTAGAATTTACGTTCCATGGAAAAAGTGTTAGGCAGAAAGAAGACGAACTGCTTTCCATCACCAGGTGACGACGAATCTTTCCGAGAGCAAGATCACGTAACCCCGTAGGTGTTCTTTGAGTATGAAACCCAACGTGTCACGCAGCTTTTGTCTTTGTAAGAGAGAAGGCTCTTCGCCTTCACTGGCTCTAAGCATGCCCGCGTCCACGACGCCCTGCGCCTTCACCTCTGCCACTCTCTCGATGCTCAATCTCAATCCCTTCTTCGGTATCGCTTCTTCAGCTGCTTCAACGATAAACTCTCCCAGCTGATGCGCGATTGCATTCTCGAATGTCTCACTCAAGGTATGAACAATGGCGCCGATTCCATTCACAATGTGAGTCAAGAGTAATAGAAGCCTAGGGCTGGAAGCGACGCGGATCGCAAGTGAACTGAACTCCATCGCAGGTTTGGAAGTGCTAGATCGGCTCATCGACTTGTCGAACTTGGCAATAAGAGCGTCACTAGCGGGATGAAATTGTTCGAACACGTAGCTACCTGTCGTATTCAACATGTCTTCAAGAAGCTGATTGTTTCGCGCGTTGTAGAACTGAGGAAGCGGTAGGCGAGCGTAGATCTCTTCGGTTGGCACTCCACTATCGAGCAACTTAGAGGTAGGCTCGGTTGTAGTGGGCAGTTGGTTTCACATCCAGCGTCTCTAGGTGCAGCAACAGTACAGCCTCCTCAGCGATTTCTTTCTCCCCAGCGTCGACGGCAGCCTGCGCCATTAAGGGTTGAGCGATCGGAGGAGCAACCTAAAGGTCGACAGCGTAGGTGTGTGGTATGAAAGTCCCGCCGTAGTACTAGGATTTGCGATAGGGCTTGGGTTCGAGGTGAAGAAGCTTGCTAATAGTCGCCACGGGATACTACAGTTACATCAGACGGGCTTTGCTAACGAGAAGGACAGGGTAGTGTGTGCTAATAGATGCAGCTTTATCTGATCGCTTCGGGATGTGAGATTCGGGTAAAAGTTAATCCGCTTCAGCCGACCCGCCGCTTCGCGGGAAAGATATGCCTCGCGTCCCGCTGCTTCGCTCCTCCCCGCAAGGCAAACGGAAAATGGGAACTCGCGCCGTGTGTAAGTGGGACTACGACAACGTCGGACTAGAACGAGGGTTTTGATTTTTGTCATAGCTCGGTGGTCTTACATACACACAGTAGTTCCCCCAGATCGTTGCACGCCATGTGCATGCAACTTGCCCGGAAAATTTGAACTGCCTCTTCCCATCATCTCCTATCCTTCTTTCGCCCCAACCCCCGTCCCCTCCTCCTCTTCCTCCCCGGTCCTCGCAAGAACGACTGCTGTTTTCAACCCCCCCTACGAATGCGTAGGCATGTTCACGCTCGCCTTCGTCGCGACCGCATCCTCCGCCCTCCACAGACTCGTGACAGTCTTGGCTTGCGTGTAGAAGGCCAAGCCGGGTTTTCCGTAAAAGGTGTTCGCACCACCGCCAGCAACGGACTTCTTATTTCCGGTGAACGAAAACATCGGGAGCGGCACGGGTATAGGAACGTTAATTCCAACTTGGCCGGCTTCGATCTGTTGTGGTGGAGATGTTAGCAATGTGGACGTGGACGGGTCGATTTGAAAAGGGGGACGATGTGTTAGGGGAAGCGAACGATATTGGTGCTAGCCGGCACTAGCCGGCACTAGCTGGCACTCGTGGGGATGGAGGTAAAGGCAGGGCATCTATGCTAGTGCGCGAGCGCAATGTGCATGGGAAGGAGATTGATGTCTTGTGGAATGCGAGTCTTGGTATGGCATGGAACAGAGAAGGGGTATAGCTCACCTCTCGCTGGAACCTGGTAGCGGTACTACCGGACCTCGTGAAGATGGCGACACCGTTACCATATTCATTCGCGTTAATCAGGTCGATGGCCTCATCGATGGTGTCGACGTTGACACACACGAGGACGGGACCGAAGATTTCTTCCGTGTAGCAGCGCATGTGGGGCTTTACGTTGGCGATAAGGGTAGGGCCGACCTGTGATCATAATGTCAGTTCGTAGTTCGAGCACATAGGAAGGCCTGGAAAGTGTCGCAGATGAACCGAGAACAGAGACGGGTATAACAGGACGATCGAACTTACCCAGTTTCCGTTGGGGTATTTCTCCGGCTTCTTACCTCTGCCGTCAAGCATGATAGTGGCTCCCTCCTCTTCGGCACTAGCAATGAGCCCTTCGATCCTCTCCTTCGCTTGCGGACTGATGACTGGACCCAAATCTGAGCCTTCTTCAAATCCACCGTCCATCTTCAGTGCGTTAGCTCGCTCGGCGATCTCGCCCACCCAGTCCTTGGTCTCGCCAACCATCACAACTGTGCTGAGAGCCATACACCTCTGGCCGGCAGCACCAAACGCAGCACCCGCAATGGCGTTCAGTGCGTGGTTCTTGTTGCAGTCAGGCGATACCAGGGCATGGTTCTTAGCACCAAGGTTGGCTTGCACACGCTTGCCGTTCGCAGATGCGCGTTGGTAGATATACTCACCAGCCTTGTTGCTTCCAACAAAACTGACGGCTTTGATTAGGGGCTCGTCAAGGATGAAGTCCACAGTCTTAGCTGAGCCGTGAATGACGTTAACCACACCCGGAGGGAAGCCAGCCTTCTCGGCCAGCTCGGCGAGGATCATCATGGCGCCTGGATCGCGCTCGGAGGGCTTGACGATAATAGTGTTTCCAGTTACTGTCGCGATCGGTATACTCCAAAGTGGAATCATGGCTGGGAAGTTGAAGGGGCAGATGGCGGCCACAACACCCAGGGGTTCTCTGTAGCTCCGCGTCTCCATGTCCTTGGCGACTTCCAGCACCTCGCCAGGTATCTGCGTCGTGATACCGCACGCCGTCTCAGCGACCTGCAGACCACGCAGCACATCTCCCTTGGCATCTGCAAAAGTCTTGCCCTGCTCGAGTGTGATGCTCGCGGCTAAACGGTCCCAGTGCTGTCGGATCAGCGCGACGTACTTGAACATGACTTGCTGACGTGCAAACACGGATTGTGCTTTCCATGCTGGGAACGCCTTCTGCGCACTCTCGACCGCGGCTTTGAGCTCCGCATCTGTGGATTGCGGGACGCGAGTGACGAGGTTGTTCGTAGCAGGATCATGTAAGTCGATCCATTGCGTGGCTTGCGAGGCAACGAATTGGTTGTCAATGAAGTTCTGGGTGTCGAGGGGTTTCGAAATCTGCTCGTGAGTAGTTGGGTAGGACTCGGGCGAAGTTGCAGCGGAGGCCGTGGCAGCAGGACTCAGGTGCTTCGTCGTCTGGTGCAGGCGCCTGGAGGCGATGCTGCTTGTGCTTGGAGACAGTCGAGACATCCTCGAGGTGAGTGCAGCAGCGCGGGGTGGAGAGGGGCGGAGGTTGAGTGCGGGTATGCTCCTTGACAGCACGCGGCGAGCGGCCATTGCAGCAGAGACGTAGGATCCCAAGGAAGACTCGGTATGGTAGTAGGAGCGGGTTCCTACGAGTTGTAGTTGTCTTGAGGCTTCCCTCCACAGCTCCGACGAACACGTCCTTCGGCAATCCCCTTTCCGCGGGGTTTGAGCCGAGGCGGCTTCTCGGTTGAAGGATTCCGTCGCCCGGCTTTCAATGTGCGTGCAAGAGAACTCCAAATGGAAGCGCAATAGTTGCGGAAGACCTGATACCTGGATCTACCCACCGACGCATGAGTTATGCGGCTCTCCGGAAGTCTCTCAGAAGTAGCTGTCCCCTTTACTAAGCCATTGTAGTCCAGAAAAGAGGAGATTTCGAGCAGAGCACGAGGTTGGACAGACTATGATAGACATCTAGTTCTGCCACTCCAGCTACGTAAAAATCAGATAGCACCCAAATGCTTGCAAGTCTCTACTTTTGTCATGTCATAGGCACTACATGAAACCTCAAATTCCACGCCAGTGATATCCCGTTTCCACAGCATCCACAATTCTGCTCCTTCATCGCCCGAGCAGCAGCTTCGCTCGTCCACATCTACCTATTGTGCGTCGGTAGACCGAGTCGAGCGCTTGTTGACCTCAGCCTGTGTCCTCTCAACACCAGTGCTAACGCTCTCGGCCGCTTTGTCCTTGGCCTCCACAGCAGCATCCTTCGCCTTCTGTGCGGCATCCTTCATCTGTTGCTTGGACGGGGCAGCAGTGCTGCCACCAGCGACAAGACTGAGAAGTATACCGATGATGAGTACGGCACCGACACCAAGGGCGCCGGCAACCTCAGGAAGGAACTTGATGGCTTGAATGGGATCGCCCTTGGCGATGGTCCAGAAAAGGTCGAGCCTCTCGCGAACGTAGTGCACTGGGTCATCCATGAAGTTGAGGTCCATTGGGGACTTGGGCTTCTCTGGTATATCCGGCTTCTTGGACTCTTCCTCTGCCTTCTCGATTGCGATCTTGACGTCGAAAGACTCGGCCTGAAGTTTCCCAGCATCGGCAACGGAGTGACCAACGTAGATGTTGTCGAAGAGAATGTCCTTCTGCATAGTCCAGATTTCGAATCCAATCTAGAACAATGTCAGCTTTGCTCCCATGCGTGTCGCTCGATCACTTACAGCGCCCATTGGCTCGAAGTTAGCGGGAACATTGTCTTCGTAGTAGTCCGGGTTCGCAATCTTCTGAGGTGCCCACACACCCTTGTATGCTGGGTTTTCGATCATCGGGGCGCTCCACTTGCCCTTGTAGGCAGGGTTCTTGATCATTGGCTTTTCCCAGGGACCACAACCAGAGGCTTCGTCACACTTGGGGTTGGGTACCATAGGAGGAATCCAGTCACCGTCCTCCTCGTCATCCCAATCTTCGGGCTTCTCGGCTTCTGGATCGGGGATCATAGTAGGCTCGTTCTCTAGCCAGTCGTCTGGCTTGGTGGCATCCTCGTCAACGATCTCAAAGGGTGCCTCCTCGTCCCAATCTTCTGGCTTCGTGGCCTCCGGGTCAGCGATGCGGGCTTCCTCGACCCAGTCGGCTGGCTTCTTCTCATCTGGGTCATCAATTTCCTTGTCCGGATTGACTGCAGGAGTGAAGTCCTCCAGTAGACTGCCGTTGCGAATAGACTCGCCGTCGATCTTGATCTCGAACGTCTGATCCGGCTTGACAATCAGGGTGTACAAGGAGGTAGACCTAGTGATGCGGGCCATCGGGGGGTTCTTCAGGTGCTTCTCTTCATATTCGCCGGTCTTGGGGTTCTTGTGTCTGAAAATGAAGTGAACCTAGACGCCATGTTTAGTCGAAGCCCTTGTTTCCCAACAAATTTGGTCCTTACCTTGTTGGTGGAGCCACACTTGTCAGGACCAAACATGATGATGTAAGGAGAAGCATTAGAAAATTCATCAGCGTGAAGGGCGCTGTTGTCTTGAAGGAGCTTCATGTAGGCACCACCGCACTCCAAGCCATCTGTAGAAAATCAGTGACTAGCCGGCAAGGCTGGAGAAAGTTAGCAAAGAAGTACTACTAGACGTACCTTGGAGCTTGACTTCATACTGCACAACGAGAGTGTCATCCTTGTTGTCAATTGCCTTTGGGAACTTTGCTGAGATGGCGTGATGAGCGGCGGCGTTCTTGAGGACAAGACCTTTGTCGCCTTCGATGCCCTTAAGTACACTTGGCTCCTCGACGGACCAGGTGCCAACATAGGCCCACTCCTCTTCGGTGTTCTCCTTCTTTGCGTGCGATGCTTGCCATCGCGTTTCCCAATCATCAGTGAACTGCTCCAAGAACGGTGCCTTGAGTGTCGTGGGCTAGAGGATGTCAGTGAGCTGTTTAGAGTGCGAAGGGATGCGGAGATGATGGAAGGACGTACTGTGAAAGTGGGCTTTGACACCACTGCAGACGTCGCCGACTCTACAACAGACGCGACGGACGAAGTCGCATCCTCGAGCCCCTCCTTGATGTCGTCTGTCACGTCGGCGTGAACAACGACAGCAGAGTAAACCGCCGCAGCGAGGAGAGTGTTGAAGCGCATTCTGACAGCGAAGAGTTGTCACAAAGCGGCTTCGGCGGAAAAAAAGAGTGTCTTGGGGGATTGTGCTTCGGGGAGAAGAATGGGTAGTGTAGCTACGCAGAAGATATAAGGGTGTTGTGGGCAAGCAAAGAACACGTTTCGTGAAGCTCGGCGGCTGAGCTAGGGTTAGAGCTGGGCGGTGGCAGGGGGGAGGGGCTCTGGCTTCGAGTCCGCCCCCATCTACTTTGCAAGGCCTTACTGAATCTTCCAGAGGCCATCTGTGTCAAGCCAAACGCGACAGCAGGCGTCCGACGAAGGATAACGATGCGTGTGTTGCGAGGGCTGCTGACCAGGCGCATTGCAGGAGTCGTATTATCCTGAGGGACAGTCAATCCTCAAGCTACCGATGCTCAACTGGGAACGAACTAGTAGCACAAGGTTCGCTGAGCGTAATTGATGATAAGTTGCATGAGGATTGAGCTGTAGGCCGTAGGATTTCGTTTTTCGACCAGTGTGAGGACACAATCCACTTCAACGCTGTCTACGATGGGTAGGATTCTACTATTAGGACCGTACTAAACCAACCCCTGAGTTTGTAGACTTTCTCGGGCATCGGAGACAGCTTCTCGACGTCCTCGAGGTCCACTGCTACGACATCCACGACCATGATCCCAATCTTATCACTTCCCATCATTGCCTCTACTCTTTAACTTCGTCCAGCCGCTCACACCTTTTCCCTTACTTCCCTGCTCAGCGGCGGTTTCTTTGGTCCCACCCTCTGCGTCATCACCGCCAGCAGCCGCGACGGCATTCGTTTCCTCCCCTTCTGCAGTGGGTTTCTTCCCACCTACTAGTACCGCCTCCTCGTCCGCTCTGTGCTCCCACTCCTTCTCATCTAGAAGCTCCCACTCTGCACTCGTCATCTCGGCTGCAAGATGAGACTTCAGTTTGTCAATGAGTCTAGTAGGCGACGCGAATCTCCAAGTTGTTGAAGTGGGTGGGTCAACAGCGGGCGACGCTGAGCCTAGAGCAGTAGTCGGCGTGATCGACAGGGGCCTGGATGAGGGTGTAGGAGTGCTTGAATTGTCTCGAGAGGGCGATGCACGAGCAGATGGAAAATGCAGCTGTGTTATTGTCGTGGTCTTGCTGGAGGAGGCGCGAGACATCGGCGGAGCTTGCTGTGGCAGCGGTGCGACAAACAAGTGGTACATGTTCTTCCCAATGTCACAAATTTCCTCCCATCTTTCCATCCTACCCATCCCAAGCTCACGACAAAGCCATGCCACGTCCCAGGCTAGGAACGTCACACCTTCGATAAACATCCTGTAGACAGTTGAATCTTCTTTGACCAGTTTTGGCAGCCTGCGATCAATGCAGAGAACGCGTGGTTTTGGCAGTGGCCGAGGGTCGGCTGTCAAGGTGCGTGAGGCTCTAGGGCTAGTACTCAATACTGGCGACGTAGGAAGACCTGGGAAGGGAACCTTGTAGTCTTGGTAAGATGCCGAAGGCGCGAACATAGTCGGAAGAGGGTAGTCATTGTACGGCAATGTGATCTCTGCAGGCGTCTGGAGGGATAGGTACGTGCAACAGATGCAGAGAAGACGCGCGATGTGCGTAAGAGATGCCGAAATCTGCTCGGGTGATGCGGCTGTGAGGAGGGACGTTAGCAACTACGGCTGAAAGCGTCGTAAAGACACGGCTTAGGATGAGGTCTACGCACTGTTCAAGTCCCGCAGATCTAGGATGTTGACGCCACCGATCGTGTAATACTCTTTGATCTTGCCATCTTTCGTCTTACGCCTCTTCTGCTTCAGACCAGCTAGAAGCGCAGCTTCGCGGCAGAGGGTACCCTGAGCGCTCTTGATTCTGTCCTCGGTCTTGCCCAGTTTGTAGGTTCTTCTGCCGATGCTCTTCTGCACCATCTCCATAGCTGCGCCTCGCCGCGATTGCAGCACATGGGTCGCAGAGGCCATGTCCGATTGTCGACGGGAAAGTTCTGCCTTCCTGACAGAACTTTCCTTCTTACTATCCTCTATTTGCTTTTCGAGAACCCGGCGCTGCTCTAAGATCATCTCTATTCGCTCTTCGACTTGGACCCTCTCATTCTGTGTGCGCTCGACGTCGTGCTTCTTCGCTGCT
>NAJN01001510.1:0-10739 GCA_005059845.1 Cryomyces minteri
AACGGCAGCGCGCTTGAAGGCTCTGGAAGCGGCCAATATCCCCATAGTCCCCACTACGCATCCGCTGGAGATCGATTTGGAGAGCGACGATCACTGGTACGAGGAAACGGCCAAACGAAGTGGGCGGGATCCGGTAGAGTAGGGGGGTGTAATTGTAGTGTAACGTTCTGTATATGTGGAGGTAGCCATAATTCCTGTTGTAAAACCGACGGTTGGATCGCTGTTTCTGCGTTGCTTCCGACCCCACGCATGATCTAGAGCTGTGGTCCGTAGGTCGTGCTTCCTTACTGTCACAAGCCCTCTCCAATCTCAAACCCCAACTCCGAGGCCGATATGGCCATTCTCCCTCTACCAATCCGTAGAGCCGACGACAAGGCTGCATCTTTATCAGCCGTCCGGCACGTTTCAAGAAACGAAAGAAACGGGCGTTTGCGCCGTCCGAAAGTGGTGTCTGGGATTTCGGATATCCATGTTCGACGCCTCCGCTGCTAGGACTTCTGCACGCCGCTCGCTCTATACTTCGCGTCGGCAATGGAAGTCGAGCGCGTCTCCAAGGGCAGGAGAAGTGCAGCGGTGGCGGCTTCTGCTCTGGTTCGTGGCAGTGTTCGAAACCGTTGCCTCGAGCTGAGTCTGCGGCTAGAGCCACGGCTACGGGGCATGCCCTCCGCCGGTAGTGTCCTTCGAACAGGCCCTTGCCTCTAATTTTCCAGTGCGTAGAACAGAATGCCTTTCTCTTTCGGCGTCGTCTTGAGCTCCTGCTGCTCCAGCCCACTTCTCCCCTCTCTTCTCTCCTTCCCCTTCCACTTCGTACTCTCCTACATCGTCTCTGCATTCGAGGCTAAAGCCAGGTGCGGGAGGGCAGATTCCGCTTCGTCCAGCTCGTGACGTCGATCACGCAGCGTTGATCACTGTCGCTGCTCCCCTCGACAGACAAGGTTACAGCGAGCCGCGCGTGCCCGGGTTTGACTTCGGCACTCGAACCCCTTGGCGCCTGAGCCATCTTAATAGTTCGCACACATGCCCTGTAGTGGCGATGAGCACATGGTACCTGGCGTTAACTCGACGAGGTCTGCGACGGTCCTTCCCCCGCGCAACGACTGAGTGCGGCGTCTTGCTGTCGTCGTGTTCTCAGCCGTCTTTCCGATGTTTGCTACGATGCCCCTGAGCAGAACATGCCACAGTGGGCTCCGAGCAGCCCTAAGGTAGCGCCAACGAAGCAAAGTTCTCTGGAGAAAGTCACGACGTGGTCGCTGGGGAAACAAGCAGAGAGAGTCGGCGAAGATGAGGAGAGGATGATGAAAGTGAGGGTGATGCTCGCAGACTTCGTCTCTCAGGAACCCTGGAGCTCGGAATTGGATCTGGCAGGGTATCAACGCTCCGAGGTGAGGCTCTCTGATGGACGGAGAGAATCGAATGGAGGGGCAGACCGCCGTCGCAGCAACAGAAGACTCTGAAGCCCGAGAAACCTACGAGGTCTGTATTCAAACCGTCACTAGAAGCTTACTACCTTTGAACGCCCAACCCCTTCCTCCCCTCTCCCCACCCGCCCCCGTCACTCAATGCAACGGCAAAACATCGCCGCGTAGAGCCCTTCCTAGTAACGATTCGCTTCCAATCGTGCACTCCGGTAGCTCTGCAGCAAGCGGACCACCGTGTATGCGTGGGCGGGTGTCGAGCACATGTACTCCACTCCTTCTGCCTCATTGGGCGCGCACCATACCCATCAGTCTATAGAATCGTAATAGGGCGAGCAGGTGACTCGGACCCTGTAGATCGTGCACATGTTGGCTAGTGCTGCTTTTGTTGTCGTTTCTAAAGGACGTCAGTGATGCTTGAGCGCCTGGCGAGCTTCTGATGCGTAGATGCCGTGTTGTGATTACATGCCCTCTGTGCTATTTTACCAGAGATTGTCGATGGATGGATGGTGGATGTTGTCTGTGGTGTAATTCGGAGTTTGGTGCGACATGTGAAAAACAACAGATCCTGAACGTCCTCCTGCGCAACGTAGCAGTCCTTGTAACGTCTCAGCCTTCCAGCGCTGTAGCCTCCACAGATCTTGTGTCGGAGACAGCGAGCTCTGGCCTGGGTATACGAACGATCACACGCCCACATCTAACGCCTGCTCTATTCCCCATTGTCCCCATTGAAGGAAACTGGACTCAGCATGCGATCCAACTCATTTGCATGTCCCGACGACTAGCAGCGTGTGAGCGGAATGAGCTGGAACCCTTCCATCAGGAGTGCTTACCGAATAGCAGACAAGCGAATCTGGAAGCGCGCCTACAGCCAGACAAAGCACCGCTCTCGTGGACACACTGTCGCCGCCAAAGACAACTCCTGGTATCCTATGGGAACTTCTTGTGGCAGTGCGCTGAGGACCGCCATGCGAACTTGCGGAAGACCAGCGATCAGCATCACAGCATCCGGGAGAGATGCGCGACTATGTCTCTCAGCGCCTCCAAGCCTGAGCGCTCAGCTCTTGAGAGGAGACACCACTACAAGTGTCGTGGTGAACAAAGCATCGTTCGGCAGATAAGCCCATAGAAGCTATGCATGGGAACAGTTGATCTTGACGCATGCAACGGCAAACCCCGGAAAACACTAGATACAAACGCCAATATGGTACAAAGGAGACACTGTTCCCATAGAAGACACAGAACAAACAAAGGCCAGTTCGGCTTGGATACGGATGGAAGAAGGAGTATCAAAAATCTAGAGAGAATCTCGCATTCATTGCATGAGAACTGCTGTCACGCTCTACCTGAATGCGGAGAATGGTGCATCTCATGAACGACAGAACGACCACTTGCACGAAAAACACTCTGGAGAGCAGAGCCAACTGGGAACATGTAGCTTCACTACACGGTATGGAAAACGTCCACTGAGTATCTAAAAACCTGACACTCTCTTGCAAAAGCCATCGCACAGCTATACCTTTGTGTCCCTGTCTTTCGGAACTCTGATGCGTATATGAGTTCAATCATGAGAAGACTCTGCGGAACACCCGCAGGAAAGGAACTTGAACGAGTGCCTGGACAGTTTTGGCATACTCAAAAAAGGACCTGGGCACAAGCACGCAGAACCCACTTACTGATTCCATGACGAAGTTTTCGTGTATGGCAGTCGAATTTTCTCTTGCATATCGCAATACTGCGAGTGTGGTTCCGTTAAGAGTATTATCAGCTAGAATCGTGCGACCAGCTCCTGTTATATACCACCCGGGCCCTCGGACTTTCCTCTGCAACGACCTTTTCAAAGCTTTCACTTAAGCTGTAATTGTATATCAGCTTCTTCTCTCAGTACCCGTATGCTTCCTTGTCTGCGCTTAGTAGAGAGATCTCGTGGGCATTTGTCAAAGTCCCAAAGTGACGATCCAACGAAGCTCTGTACATCAGCCATGGTCTAGAATATGAGTCATATCAGTCACGGTGATGTACTCTCTTGAGCTAAAGCTGCGCCCATCACTTCCAAGGAAACCGTCGGGCATGTGCACAGCTGAAGACAGTGAGAAGCTATGAGACGCAACAATGGAACCTTGGCACATGAGAAGCTATAGGTTTGCCAGGTGGCTGGAGGGCATGACTGCTCAAAGCCGAGCATGCGCAACAGCGCCGAAACATGCACCGTCCGTGCTTTCTGTCTCTGTGTGTACGAGCTCAGGAGCAACAGTGATGATCCATATGCGGCTTTGCTAGAACTGTTAGGTTCTGGTCCGCGGCCAAGTTTGTTATATAGCATCGACAACCAAATTCTGAATCGGAGGTTTCGGGCCAGTCAAATAGCTCACAGGCAAGGCGTACACGGTATCCAGGAAGCTTATGACGACAGGATATTCTTCGTGAGGCCGTATAGACTTCCTCGGCTGCTCTCAATATCTAGTAGCAAAGACTGCTTGATGCGGACCTCGTACCCCTTCTGGTGTTGTGAGTCCCTCATCAGAGGGTTCCGGAGTCATCTAGCAGTCAATCGTGGCTTTTGTGTATCAAGTTCTGAGGTTCTAGTCTCAGGCGATACGTGATACTACCATGGTAGATTGAACGTCCACCGATTGAAGGGGGTTCCGTGAAGATGCCCGATTGGCCAGTGGACAAGACGAGTTGCCTCGAGTATGCAAGAAGAGTAGTGGGCTCCAAACTCGGGCGTGAGTCGCTCTGGTGCAATGTCTGCCACAGGGTGCTTTATCCTCCTACTCCAAGGCTCGACAAATGGTTTGGGTGTGTCCCACATGAAGGTGGAGACATGTGTTGTGAACGACTTCGCAGATGCATGGCATTTAAGGGCGGTATAAGGAAACTGTTGCAGGGTCAGCGTGAAGAAGAAGCTTCAGTCTATATGAAAAAGAAATACAATGAATCCGGCATCAGGATCGCGAGCAGTGGGACAGGCTGAGGTCTCTTTCACCGCGGCTATCGTACACAGAAGCCTCTCCATTGGGAGCATCCCAGCACTGTGGTGAATTAGCCAAGAGAATGTGGGTGCTACGATGTGGACATTGAGAGTACCGGAGGTCCCTCCAATCCAGCAAATGTCCAGGTTTCGGGTTCGAAACTACGACTACTATACGGCCTCTGCCCTGAGGGGCTTGCCTATAGGAGATCACGACCTCGCAGAGGTACCACGTCGCGAAAGAGTTCTTGACCTATAGTGTTATTCTTCGGAAGGCACGACGACCTTGAGAGAGTACACTGAGCAAGTCCACGACGAAGCACTGAGAGTCGTCGAGGACTAGGACCAACTGAGGCAGTCCCAACTACCCGAACAGCTAAGAGACTGATGGGGGAACACAACTACAAGCGTCGTGCGTGCGAACTGTTCATGACTGCAGAGCTATACGATGAGTATCGTTGACTCCTTCCCGAGATTGGCGACCTGGCAAGAGCTGTTGTGATGTTCAGGCGGTAAACAGAATGGTGGTCCGTGCAGAGAGTTTGCATGCAGGTCGACCTTTCCTCATCATCGTGAACTGAACTTACCTATCCATAACAACTTCTATACCATTCCCATCCCTCTTTCACAATCACTTCCCTCCACTACGTCGAGCTTCACAGCAGTCAGCATTACAGGGAGCTTGTACCCAGCCTAGGAGAGGCGAGATTTCAAGATGGACGCCAGGAGGGCAGGCACGACGGCACCTCGTGCGTCAAGAGCACCACTCTCACCATCACCGGCAATCGAGTCCTCACCGGAGCGCGCTCGCTCAAGGTCGAGGTCATCCTACCGCTCCAGATCACCTTACCGCAACGCTGCTCCACGAGCAGCGAACCGTTCGATGTCGCGATCGCCATACAGACACCCTCGCCCAGGTGAGACCCGTTCGAGATCGCGTTCACCTTTTCGCTCCGCTCCTGTTCGCGGTGCGAAGCGTCCAAGATCGCGCTCACCGTACCAACACTCCTCTTCTCGTGGTGAGAAACGTCGCCGAGATGACAGATCCGAACGTGATCGAGGTTTACCCGATACACGACGCTCAAATACTCACCGTGAAGAAAGGGTCTCATTCGATCCCACCTCTCGGCGCCATGTCTCCTACGCTGACCTCGATCGTGGTGTGTCACCAACGGAGACGCGATACGACAGTCGCCTGTTGTATGATGGATTCGGAAGAGACGTAAGTCGCCGTACCCAAAGTCGGTCTCCAGCTCTTGAACTTCGCGAGGGCCAGTACTTTGCTCGGGAAAGCCCAGGTCACACGAGAGATAGCGGAAGAGCTATGCACAACCGCGGAAGGCGTGACAGTTACGGGTATAGCAGTAGCAGCATACTACCCTACAGTGAACAGTCAGTGAGCGAGAGGAGGGATCCCCCACCAGACGCTCGTCATTGTATACACAATACTGAGACTCGTCGTCATGGTTCACAGCAATCAGACGCTCGACGTTCTACACAGACTCATGATCGTGGCAACGGCGTAAAGCCTGCTCGCAGCCCTCCCTATATATCCAACCCCCAATTCCGTCATGATCGTGATCTTTCACAAGGCGATGCAAAAACTGCAGCCAATCAGTCTTCAAGGTATCTATTGTCTCAAAACTCCCTAGATCCGAGTAACTTCACTGATAACTTTTGCAGCACTACACTGCCTAACGTCGGGAAAGAAACTCGACAAGAGGAAGAGCCTCAGATACCAGAGGCCGTTGTCGATGAAGATGCTCTGATAGAACAGCGCCGCAAGAAGCGAGAAGCGCTGAGAGCTAAGTATAAGGACCAAGTCACTCCTCTTCACACTCAAGCACAGCAGCTGCGTACCGAATCGGAGCCTGCCACTCCACAGACCGATACTGGTGAAGACTTATCTACGAGATCAGGTCAGCACTCTCCCACCATGTACTGAGAACCAGCTAATGCTATGGATACAGTATCCCCAATGGCCACTTCTCCGAACACGCCTCAGGTCTACTCCGCTTCAGCCTCTCCGGCCGCATTCTCAATTACCAAAGATATAGATTTCGCAGACGACTCTCGTGCTCCAACAGGGGCTGGTGACGAGGAGGATGAACCTTCAGCTGCCGACTACGACCCCACTCTAGACATGGAAGAAGACAAAATCAGAGCTAAACAGAAAGAGATGGGCCACAACGTCTCAACAGCAGTCGAAGACCAGACCCCAAATGACTGGAAGCCGGTCTCGAGCCTGGAGCAAGGGGTTGGCGCGCCACACACTGCTTTGGAGTCAAAGAAAGAGTTCGACATGTTTGCTGACGATGATGAAGACGATGATATGTTCAGTCAGGATCCTGCCCAGCCTACGACTCCCCAGGAGGCTCAGCCGAAACAGCTGGACAGAAGTCTGCTAGACGACTGGGCTGACTCGGATGGCTACTATCGGATCATCGTAGATGAGTTGCTTGGAGGTCGCTATCATGTACGCGCAATGCTTGGCAAGGGCATGTACGCAAACGTGTTTCGGGCCACGGACATCAAGGCCAACAAGTTGGTTGCTATCAAAATTGTTCGGAACAACTCGACTCTGTATGTTGTTGCCATATCTCCCGACGTACTAGTTCTCGGCTAACGGTCTTATAGGAGGAAGCAAGGCATGAAAGAGGTCGCGGTGCTGCAGCGACTGGGAGAGGCAGATCCAGAAGACAGGAAGCACATTGTCCGACTCGAGAGACATTTTGATCACAAGGGTCATCTTTGCATCGTGTTCGAGCACTTAGGGTAAGCTTTCAGATGATCTATTCCAATTGGTTGACCAATGCTGACCGATCAAAGTGACAACTTGCGAGAAGTGGTTAAGAAATTCGGTCGCGATCGAGGCATCAGTTTGCCTGCCGTGCAATCCTATGCTCAACAGATATTCACCGGCCTAGCATTCATGCGCAAGTGCAATGTCATCCATGCAGATCTGAAGCCAGACAACATACTGGTCAGCAACGACGAAAAGCACAAGCTACTGAAGATTGCAGATCTTGGTTCTGCCATGGACGCCTCAGACAACGAACCACGCGAATACCTGGCCAGTCGCTTCTATAGAGCACCAGAGCTCATTCTGGGTTTTCGATACGACTTTGCCATCGACATGTGGTCGATTGGCTGTACACTCTACGAGCTGTACACGGGCAAGATCCTTTTCGGCGCTCCCAACAACAACCAGATGCTACGTTCGATGCAGGAATGTCGCGGCAAGTTCCCGTGGAGATGGTTGAAGAAAGGGGACAACAGCCATCTACATTGGGTTGACGATGGTATTTTCAAGAGCCACGAGATCGACAAAGCTACAGGCAGGGTTCGTCCACTCTCAACGTCCATTCACATGATTGCAACTGACTCGTGTACTTGTCTAGCCTGTCGTTCGAATGATCACATTCATGAAGCCCACAAGAGATCTCAAGACACGCGTGCTGGCTGCAGCCACCAGTCTGAGCGCGAAGGAGAAGTTTGAATTAGAGCCCTTCATCGATCTGCTGGACAAGTGCTTGCAGGTCAATCCAGAGAAGAGGTTGACGCCCGCCGAGGCATTGAGGCATCCGTTCATCAATCCCCCTGCCGCAAAGGCTAGGGTCACGAGCATGGCGCCTCCCCTCATGATTCCTTCGCAATTAAGGGGTGCGCGTCTCGTGCCGAAGAACCCTTTCGCGAAGAAGCATTAGGCATTCAATTGCATTTGTTGAGAGCACCGGTTGCCTCTGTACACTCCGAAAACACATTCTGAAAGCATTCTACGTAGCATGACTACCTTAGCGCAACTAGCTTAGCATAACCTACATGGCATCAACTACACGCCCCGACACCTCTTGTGTAGATGCATGTCTCCCCGTCCTCCTGGCCATCGTTCTGCTCTCCTTCCCGGGCCATCGCTGCCGTTGCCGTCATCGTCGCTATCCTGATCTACACTAACAGCTTCAGTCTCGCCCGGCCTACTTTGCCGCCAGCATCGTACCTGCCTCGGCGCACGACATCGCTCTCAACGCCTATCTCGGAGTCGGAAGGCGTACAAGTACCCGGTCGACCGTCTCCCTCCTCGTCCATGCTGTGCGAGAAAATTGCCCAACTCTCCACGATAATCGCCGACGCAACATACATGGCCATACCAGGCACCGCAGCCGCTCCGAGTCGCACACGGCGTCTCACCGACGCTCAGGACGGTGGTGTTCGCCTGTGAGGCCGTTGGACAAGGCAGGTAGCCGTTATGCGGGAGGCCGAGATGGGACAGAACGGATGTCGTACGGGGGGGGAGACTGGGCTATGGGGCTTATGGGGCTGGCTGCTACGAGCTGTGGACGAGAACAGAACACGCGAGGGCTCTGGCGGGAATGGTACTGCGGCTGCTGCTGGCCACTCTGCAGCTCACGACTGACGAGCTCGTTGGACTCGGCCTCAGAAAAAGACATGCGGTGTTTGCGCCGTGCGGCCGCTTGGAACAACCTCATGGGCAGGTAGAGAGTACGCCCCCAAAGGCCGTGGCACTCCTACTCCGTCGAACCCAGCGCGTCGTTCCTGCCATGTCCATCGCCACGACCTCACTCCGCAGTCGGTAGGCGTCGTCGCGACACCGACTCTCGGAAGGGACGTACCCGCCGCATGGTACACGGGACTGCGCTGTGCGAGTATAGGGGTGCGAACATAGGGATTGGAGAGATGTTTGCAAAAACACTCCTGTGTGACACTCCTGCCAGCGCATTTTGTCTCAACCAAGGCACACGAACGAGAATGCGGGCGTAGTCTACTTCGGGTTCAGGAGTCATTGGGAAGGCGCAGACTCGCAGGATGAGATGCACACGCTGTGGGTCTGGGACGGTCGTTGCAGCGCTCGAACGGGCTGATCACTTCCGTCACCACCAGTGTGGTCAACAGTCCGTCCAATCCGGATTGATTCAGGATCTACGCCGGGCGTGATGGATCCCACGCACGGAAATCAGGCGAAAGTCCAAACTACCTCAGTACAACCCGTCACGCCCGGCGTAGATCCTGAATCAATCCGGATTGGACGGACTGTTGACCACACTGCATGGAAGTCAAGGGAAGATGGACCTCTGAGAAGTCCAACTTTCATGACGCCCAGGAGCTATTGAAACACGCTGGTGCTTGCGCGTGCCCCTGGATTCGACTAGGACCACCACATGATAAGCAGTGGCGGCCAATATTCATGACTATTCGGAATCCATGTTTGTTTCATCGTCGTTGAGCCACTGAACTGAAGATCCCGACGCGTAGGGCATCCGGTGGCTTCTCGTACAAGAGGCTTCGTGTTTAGTGATGGTTAGTGAGCAGGGGAAGCTTAGCGATGGCGATCGGGCGTCCTTGGAAGCGTGAGTTAAGTACGTCGTACTGTACACGGCGGGTCGACGTGCGGTCAAGGAGTACTGTGTATCCGATCTTGGCCGTTGCCGCAATCCCATTTGACGTGCAACGTTACTGTAAATTTCTGGGGAGGCCGGAAGCAGTTGCAGAAGCGAAGCTGACATGATCTGCGAATGTTTCATAGTCCTCGATGATGATTGGTTGCTTCTCTACGCAGCCTCGCTTTCGGGGAACCAGGCGTACACGGTACGCCCTGATCTGCGCGTGTATAGCCAATCATTGGTGTAGTGGGACGTCGGTTGAACCACGTTGGAATCTCGTCGGCTGGTGAACATCTGGCGTCTGGTAAATTGATGCTTGAGTAACAGCTAGATTGGTGTTCGCGTCTGGAGCAGTCTTCGAGTCCACTGGTCATTTACGCAAATGACCAATTCCAGACTCGTCAGCTCCGTCGAGTTGGTGTGCTGCGAACTGTGCTGGTCACAAGGCTGCGGCGCACCCAAGCTTGGTGAAGACGCGGCAGAACCCAGCGCGCAACGGTTGAGATGCGTGACCAGTGGCTGGGATGCTGCAACGACTTGTCATCATAAGGTACGCCGATCGGGAAGGATTGCTTTTGACGCGGGCGTAGAAACAGCGGGTCCAGGCCTGCGCCTCCCTGATGGATGTGATTCTCTGCATGAGGCCACGCGCACGGCAAAGCTTCCATGAGACTGTCTCGGCCTCTGGTTTGTCGACCATTGTGGTGGAGCCCAGCGCACGGCCGCGGCACTGTGTTGATCGAAAGAAGGTTGTCTACTGTAAGCGCTAGGTAACCTTTGCCATGCGTCGAAGATGCTAGTTTCGCAGTCTGCAGTAGTGCTTCCCTGCTACCGGTGCCCGGTTCAGGGGGTGTGTATGTCGTTGAATGGCGGGGTGAGAGCAAGCCGACTTCTGATGCTGAGGTCGTGTCATCTTGGAGTGGAAGCTAGATTGTGGCAACGTCGTGAAACCAT
>NAJN01001511.1:0-10737 GCA_005059845.1 Cryomyces minteri
CAGCGACATCAAAGCTGCCGCCGCCAAAGTCAAGCCGCCTGTGGCGACAAGCCAGGCCCGATCACAGCCCGCGTTTCAGCCGACGATCGACAACGTGAACATCTTCTCCGTTGATGAGTACGCCAGCAGATCACTCGCCGGCAACTTCAGCAGCCTGCCGTACATGTTTGGTAATAACGACAACGAAGCGGGCTACTACAAGATCGCCGCTTACGCGCAAGGCGTTGTCCTTCCCGACGCCGCGTGGGATGCGTTCAACCTCCAGGACTTTACCTGTCCGAACACCTTCGAAGCAGTCAATCGCGCCAATGCAAACGTTCCGACATGGCTTTTCCGTTACTTTGGAGATTGGGACAATCTCCGCCTCTATCCAACCAGTGGCGCCTACCATGGCTCAGACCTCGAAATGGTCTTCGGCGCGTCTCAAGACGTGAGTGGGCTATCACAGTCTGTGCCGGAGCTTGAGACTCAAAGCGTGATGATGCGCGCGTGGGCCGCATTTGCAGACGATCCATCTAATGGACTCAGCTCGGCTTTGGGATGGCCGAAATACAATCGAAACGCGGATACGCTTATCCGGCTTGCGTACAACAACAGCCCGGTGCCATCGTTTGTCTCACCTCAGAGATATGATGCATCCTGCCTGACCTTAAATCTCTCGTTCTACAGCCTATGACAGCATGAGCACAACTCAGACGCCGGGGGCTAGTTCGACCTACTCCCAGATTGGAGTCTGCTTGACTCCGGCGAAAGAAGAAGAGGCCTCTCATTTTGTAATCACAGAAGAACCAACCCAGCAGGGCCCTACGCATCGGAGACTGCGCAGATCCAGAACTCGAACTTGCCTCGCAACGCAGCTATGTAAGGGATGCAGATATTCGTAGAAAAAATCAATTCATTGAGTGTGTTAGTTGGTCCTAGCGATATTGTCAACGAACTTAGCAGGCCCTCCTCACAGTCCTGAGGCCAGGGTGGTCAACGACCAATCCAGACCAATCCGAAGGCACGGATTGGATTGACCAGTCTTCTCAGGGCTTCCGATTGGCTGGATTGCAAGCGGATTGAGCCGCTTGGAGTCAATTGAGGCTCAAAATAGTGCTGCTAAGACTTGGTGATAGATAGATACAATGTAATGAATATTGATAGGGCTTCGCCCTCAACGCTGTTGCTGTTGCTGCCGTTGTCTCAACTATACTACCGTGACCATGCTGCTACCACCATTGTATTCGAACCTCCTCTTTTCAGTGCTTCTGCCGCTTATAAGGGGGCTCGTCTTCGAGAAATGAGGCTTGTGATGAGGCTGTTGTCGCTGGTACCGACGCGGCGGAGGTGATAGAGGAGGTCGTGGTCTGGTTGCTTACTGCCATCACGGCCTCCGCCATCGCACTATCGATCTTGACGTAACCTTGCTGTATCCATGACCTGCAGAGCTCTCTGGAGGCAACGGTCTCACTGCTACTACGTGGTCTATCGGATGAGGCGGTGTGACCAGCTCTACTGAATGCTCGTTCAGTCTCTGCAGACATAGCCGTAACTGAGTAGAGATCTAGAGCCATTCGCGAGAGAATGGGCATCGTTCCAGCGAGGTACTGACCACGCCAGAAGGCTAGTGGATCTATGCAGTCAAGCGTGAGGGTCTTGTTGTCGAAGAAGGTGTCAAACTCGGACTTGTTCGACGCGCAGTGATTGAACCGAGTAAGGGAATCGCTAGCAACGTGGACTGGCGGCGTACTAAGCTCTGGATAACGCGCCGAGTACTCAGCGTACATGGTTTCTACTACCTTAACAGCACCATCGTACCAATCAGATCTATGAGACCACTTCGCTTTGAACCATAGCAGCCTCATTGATGGATGGAGCGCCGTTGCTACGCGGTAGGCTGTTTTCCGATCTGTTAGAGCGTAATACTCATCCAGCTTCTTCTAACCGAGGTTAACGCAGGTCTTGAAATGACTGTTAACGTACTGCAGCTCGGTCTTCTTCCGTTCAAGAGTCTCTAGCAATAGCTCCATAGTAGGGAGCACTTCCCAGAGAGCTCCATGGCGACCTTCTGTAGGATTGCCTTGTAATCTTATAGTAGCGTCTTTGAACGGCTCGAGAAGGTCTCTAAGCTCTATAAGGCAGTCCCAATCGTCATGTATAAGAAGGTCGTGTTTGATGGACTTTGAAGACTGTGAAACGGCAGCGGTCTCTTCGTGCATCCAGTGACTGATATAGAAGTCAACAGATCGGCGTACTTTACAGAGTCTCTTGATCATATCGTGCGTTGAGTTCCAACAGACTCCGCCATCAACACAGAGCTGGTAGATCTGTTCTGCGTCTTCAAGGTCTTTCTGAAGGCTCTCGAACAGCTGCCGCCGTTGTGGTGTACTTCTTGCGTGCGTGACGAAGTTGTGGGCCTTCCCAATAGCACCTTTCTTCCTCCAATGCGCAAGCCGTTTCTCTTCGTCCACCATCGCTTGTACTGCTGCCTCAAATCTCTCAACTTCTACGTCACCGTCCTTGAGGGCGAGATCGTCCTCTACGCAACCAACGTCGGAGCCAGGGTGGTCAATCATCCATCCAATCCGGATGAGTTCAGAATCTACGCCGGGCGTGACGGGTTCTACTGAGACGATTCGAACTTTCGCTTAATTTCTCTACGTAGGATCCATCACGTCGGGCGTACATTCTGAACTCATCCGGATTGGATGGATGATTGACCACCCTAGTCGGAGCCGAGTAGTATTGCCTTACACACAAGGTTGATAACATGGCCTGCACAGCGTAGCCGTTGCTGATGCTCGTCGATCTTGAAAGACGGAAGGAGGTTGCGTAGCGTGGTATCGTTGTTTGGTGCGTTGTCAAGTACGAAGTAGCCAATGTTTGTGATCTCAAAGTCCTCAATTATGCGGTTGATCTCGACAGCGATGTTCTCCCCTGTGTGCTTGCCGGCGACCTCAGGAAGACCGATTAGAAGGTGTTTAAGCTGTAGCTGTTCGTCTAGGAAGTGAATGATCACACCTTGAAGTGGTAGATAGTTCCCTGAGGTCCATCCGTCAAACTGAAAGTTGACGCGGCTCTTTGCCTTCCGTAAAACCTTACGAATCGTCTCCTTGTTCGATTCACACAGCTTTTGGATCCAAAGATGGGTAGTGTTATGGCTTCGTGGTACGATCTCTTGTAGGTTTGGATTGCTCGCAAGGAGGAGTTTGTAATGAGCCTGACTGGTGCTCTGTCGTAGTGATATGTTGTCTTGAACCGTCCAATTCAGAAAGGCAGCCTTCCACGCAGCAGACTCAAATGGCGTGAGTAAGTTGAAGGTAGGGTGACTAGCGGTGCGTAGTTGCTGCAATACAGAGCCCTCAGAACCTCTGTAGCCGCTGGCGCACACAGCTCGGATATATCATTGTCTAGCCCACTCCTCTGGATAAACAAGGCAAACTGACTTCGAAAGGTTGGTTTCGAAAAGCGCAAGATCAAGCGACACCAGGGTGGTCAACAGTCAGTCAGTAACCGTCACAGCCATAGCTACGACCTAACTGACCTTCTGACTGGTCCTCTACGAACTAACTGAGACTGAAGGAGCTGGTGACTGCTACGGTACGGTCTAACTGTCCTAAATAGGTAGTCGGTAATGGAGACTTTAGTAGCGAGGTTCCGAACAGTACTCCCCCCGTTCACGTAGTAGCAATTGCCCATTAACTGATCTTTCGTCTCATTCATCCATTGTAGTCGTGAATGTGATGTTGTCGTCCGCTATCAGAGCTCGCTAGATACAAGGTCTCTCCGTATCCAGGCTTTCTGGTACTCATTGGCTTCTATCGTCGCCGCGTCAAGCCGATTCCTCTCATCTGTGACGACCTTACCAGCCTGGCTGAACACTCGCTCACACTCCGCTGACATTGCTGGAATCGAGAAGAGATCAAAGGCCATCCTCGTTAGCGTAGGGTATGGGTTCTTCGGGCTATGGGCTCGTTCTAACCACCAGGATAATGGATCGTCGCTAATAGTATCGAGATCTACGAGGCCATCATCAATGTACTCGTTCAGCTCAGATTCAGTCTTTCGCCACTTATTAGACCGGCCATGTGATGAGTACTGCTCATCTACCTGTAGATGAGCCCGAAGGAAGTTCTTATGCGTCGTTAGACAATCATTCGACGGTGCTACCGACCGAATCTCTTCCCGAAAGTCTGCTTCTTCCTCCATGTGAGCATTAGCAACGTATTCTTTATAGGTCTTCTCCATCTGCGTCTTGGCTCGCTTCTGCCACTCGGGATACTTCCTCCACTTGTCTTGAAAGTAGGCCTGTTTGAGGCTGGGATGAAGCACGGTAGCGGCGAAGTAGAAGGGCGTCTCGGTCGTCATCTTATCCTAGTACCGATCCAGCTTCTGTTTGCCCATAAGGATCCCGCTTTTGAAGTAGCTTTCGGGCTCGTCTTTCGTGTCGTTGATTGCGAGATCTATCTGCTCACTAAGCATGTTAAGAGCCGGAAATATAGCCCATAGACTTCCGAATTCGCTGACGCCGGGATTGCCTTCAAGATACTTGGTGGCGAAGGTGATAGGCTCAAGGATTAGGAGGAAGCGGTCTATCTCCTCCCAGTCGTCTTTAGTAAGTCTATCCTCTCCAACGCTATAACCGCCATCCTCATCGTCCTCTAGCTCGTTGTGGTCCTTTTGGAATAGCTCGATCGCTCTACGAAGAAGCTTCGCACGCTTAAGCATTAGGTAAGTCGAGTTCCAACGTACGCCACCATCTTTGATGAGCATCTTCTCTGTCCAGTCGAACAGCTCATCCTGTGCCGCTGCAATAGGCTGATACGAACCAAAGTCCTCTCTCCTTTGATTAGATCGGCAGGCCTACTTCACGAAGTTGTGAACCTTACCAATAGCACCAAACCGTCGCTAGAGGTTGAAGTGCTCACGATCGCTACAGCCGAGGATCTTACGCTCGAACTCGGTTACCCCTTTGCCATAGAGAATTGCTTTGACGATGAGGTTGAAGATATGGCCGGCGCAACGAAGACGAGCCCGCCGCTATAGAGTTGGGATCTTTCTACAAAGATGGTCCATCATAGTGTCGTTGTTGTACGCGTTATCCATCATGAAGCAGCCGATCTTATGGCCAAAGTCGTACTGATTGATGACGTTACAGAGTGTCTCTGCGAGGTTCTCGCCATCGTGACTGCCGAAGAGGCGAGGAAGACCTATAAGGGCGGATTGGCGACGATCTTTATCGTCAACAAAGTAAGCGACAATACCGAGTAGAGGTGGGTGATTGGTAGATGTCCAAACGTCGCAGCTAACTGCGATTCGACTCTTTGCTATAAGTAACCGGTCTTTGACCTCAAGCTGACGATTCTTATACGCGTTGACAACGAGCCTAGAGAGACTGTTATGCGACGCGTACATCGCTTTCTCTAGCCCGGGTCTCACTAAAGTGTACATACATCCTGTGTCCTTGAAAGTAGCTGATCGGTAGCTAATGTTCTGCTTTAGAACCCAGTCAGCATACGCTTTCGAAAAGGTGGTATCGTCAAAGTCGTCATTCATGATTCGGAGTGGAGATTCCCAGGGAGAACGACGCGTTAGTGGCTCAGGTGGAAGTTCGAGTCCATCGGCTCCAATTCTATGGACCTTTCGTAGATGTAGTGATATATGGGCCGTCCCATTGTACACGAAGGTTGCCTGAGTATGCTGACGGGCTAGATGACAGCGTTCACAGAGGAAGAGACGCTTTGCTAGTTGACCTAGCGAGATCCAAAGCAGATCTGCACCATGTAGCCATATGGGAGAGAACTTTGACTCGCCGCCCTACTGTCGCTTGTTGCGGATCCTCTAGCCAACCTGTCCTACTAATGGCTGGTGATTGTAGCGTAGAGCTGGGCAGTCGATGGGAAACCGAGCTAACGCATTGTCTGATAAGGAGGGAGGCGTTTGTGACTGCTGCGTGTCGAACGCGGGCTCGGGTTGAGATGGTGTTGGTGTTGAGCGAATTGAGGCATCATCAACGATGAGTATTGGATTCTCTAGAATTGACTGTGGCTCGACCGACGCTAACCCATCACTGGATGGTAGTGTCGCGTATCGTTTGATACTACTTGGAGGCATATAAGCGTATAGGAAAGGATCGTAATTTTGGTGGTAGTGGTGGTTGTTTGGGTGCAATGGTGAGAAAGACACGCGTGTCAACACGAATGCGAACGATCGCGTGTTCCTTGTAGAATAGAAACGCTGATCGGATTGTATCTCGGGTTATTCCTTGCATGTGCTTACTAGTAAGATCTGGCTAAGTTCTATGGCCCTAGCGCAGACTTAAGTAAATCTATGTACAACACTGAAAACCTCAGTTCTCAAGATTCTGAGACAGTCAACTGCAGTCAAAGCTCAGTTTGCTACGGACTGACGGTCTCAGATGCATCAGGTTCATTGTACGGACTGACTATGGCTTGGCAGTCAGTCCGTACAACGGTCAGTCCGTACAACGGTCAGACCGTACTACTGACTATTGACCACCCTGAATTGAAACAGGTGCATTACACCGGGCGTAAAAACCACCCTGCTTCTGGTCTCGTGAACTCCACGATCAACGTCGAGTTCTTCTTATTCACCGCTGACTTCGTCAGCCAGCCGATGTACTTGATCTCTGCCCTCGGCATACGTGGCGCATTCTCCGCCTGTAACAGTCTCATAGCCTTTGTCATGTGCGCCAGGTCCATGGACTTTGTCTGTACGCCATGGACTAGGACATCGTATGTCGGTACTGCGACCTGCGCCTCCTTGCCCCAGACCCTCACCCAGTCCTCCGTGAACTGTTGTAGGATCCCCCTTTCCTTCCCTGTTGTTGTGTAGACCGCTATATCTCCGCTCTTTAGTTGTTTGGCTGCAACTACCCGGACCTGCTGGGTGTTTATGTTGGTCTGTTCCTTAAGCGCACTGTTCATTATGTTCTTGAGCTCCTTCGGCTTCTGGGATCGGAGGTGGCTGCTTATGTCGGGGTCTCTGATTTTGATGATAACCATTCTGTCTCTCTCTGTAGCGCTCGTGGAGGATGGGATGGTTTGGGCTAGCTGGGGCGGTATGGCTTGCGTTGCTGCAACCCGAGCCCACGACACGGCGCGTTGTAGGGCTGGGGCTGGGGCCGGGCTTGCGTTGCCTCCCGGGAGGGCTGTAGTGGTGGTGATGATGCCTGTCGTCTGCTTGATGTTGGACGTGTCCTGCTTAGTGCTGCCGATGGTCTGGGTCAGCGGGGGTATCATGGCTTTGAGCTCGGCTGGCATCGGCTGTTCGAAGACTTTGTTGCATAGTTCAATAGTACTCTAGATAAACGGCGCGGCAGCCTGGGATCGGATCGCCTTCTTGTTCTCTCCCGTAGACTCTAGGAGCTTCGCTGCCTGGGTCCTGAGTTGTGCGGCGCGCTCATTAAGAGGTAGGGACGTGTTGCCTGTCCCTGACGTAGTCGGCGTCGCCATCTGGACTGGTTGGTATCAATCGATAGCTACCAGTCGGGCGTACACCTGGACGAGGTTTGAGGGCAATCGTGTGTACTTTGAGCGTGTGATTCCAAGAATCCGTTCTCGCTATGTGCAGATGTTTTCCACCACGCGGCACCGGGAATCCCACCGTCGCTTACGTTAATCCGCCCGCGCAACGTCTTAATCTAAGCTCGCTGAGGTTATGCTCGCTTACACCTTGCGCTTCATCGAAATCATCTTCCTACCAAAATGGGATTGACAGCCGTCGTTCAAGGCTTCAAACTTAGTGTCGCCAAGCTTGACGATTTTCTCAAGGCAAACGGACTCAACCCGATCGAAGGGTACCATCCCTTCCCTGACGAGGCAGCAGACATCGCGAAGCTCTTCAAGGCGAAAGGCGTGAATTGCGAAGTGAAGATTTTCGTACCACATGTAACCGGATTCAGCCGGTCGCACCATTTGTTTGTCTGTTACGATTGGCTCTACGTACTTGCCTCAAGAGATATTGGAGGCGAGTTGCAAAAGCCGGTACCGCCTACCTTTGAGGACATGCGCCAGTCACTTCAAGCCGAGTCTAGCGTCTCAAGATATGTTGTATGCAACGACGAAAATGAGTCCTCATGGATCCCCGAAGAGTTAATCAGACGGAACACCGTAAATCAACCCCTTTGATTTGTATGATTCTAGCTAAGTTAGATTAGTGGCCAGTCCAGTGCGGGATATGCAATGCAGTTTTCAGTCTTTGGCAAGATCGGATGAGGCATCGCCTCGAAGAACATCGAATATCCGAAGACCAGAATTTGCTATCTGACTGTTAAAGCACGGCGGCTGCGAAATAGTGAAGTGGATTGATGGAACAGGTTATGCAAGCCGTCAAGATGGTCGATTCACGGCGTCAATGGATTCATTCTAGACCTTATGCGAAGTCTCCACCTTCGTGGCTTGCCAAGATGGGAAAGACACTAGTATTCTCCTAAGTAACTTCAGTTAGCTGCTTCACATCAACGACGGTCGGTGATCATTGAAGCTGATCTTCAAAAACACCGTAATGTCGTGTCACGTCTATCAGAAGCGTAACACGAACCACTAGCCGTAGTGAATTGCAATTTCATGGTTTATATTCGGAATGATTCGAACAAAGTCGGAGACAAAGAAGACAAGCAACAAGTTGCACTCACGGTTGAGTACGTAAGCCGCGACGGAGAAGGAGATACAAAGGTAACAACGTCGATAACTCCAGAACTAAGCAAGAGCCTCCTCGTTCCTCCACAACCAGCATCGTGAGCAATCCTTCCACAAGCCTTTTCGCGAGCCCTTCAGAGTCGACCACCCCAATGTCGCTTCCTGACTAGATTTGGCCGTTGGCCATCTCGTCCATAGCTTGCACGAAGCCCCAAATCATCATGTTTCTTGACGCCCCGGCCCTAAATTTCGCGTCTAAGGTGACTCTCGGGACGGCTGCGCTGCCCGGTGTTTGCCGATTTGTTCCAAATACTAGCTGCCGCTGCTGCTGGTAAGATAACGTAGAACTCTGCGGAAATGCGTTCAAAGCAGCGGCCACATGCGAGGTAGACATCGTGCCAAGCGGTGTTCCTCGGCCGTATTCGCCGTACGATCCTTGCTGCGACGATTGATGTTGCTGGTCTTGTGTGCTCCTGCTGCCCGATTGTGCAAAAACCCATTGCTTCCCTACGAGGTAGTAGTGCCCGTCGTCAGACCACACTCTCCCGTTAGGGTCTGTACGTGGCATATCGGACGTTCTGCGTACATGAGCTTCCAATCGAGAAAAAAGCTAGGAGTGAATGAACGTACGTGATCCAGAAGCACGCTGAGCTTTGCGACTCTCTAGATAGCTGAGTGATGATGAACAGAAGCGTTCTAGGGCTGGAATAGTGGACGAAAGCTACCCTTTGTACTTTGAGGATGGGAAATATGCAAGGCGGGCGGTGGCGTGTTTGTTGGTTGCATGACGAATCACTGAGCGGAGCCCGTTGAGGGGAGCCGCGCGCTAAGGCATTGGTTCAGGGTGTTCGACAATCAGTCCAGTTAGCCCCACACCATAATCATGCCGCTTCGACTTGCAGAAGCGGTTCCAAAGGATAGGCTAGTCATATCGGGTAACCCGCTAAGTCCGACAAAGATAGCACCAGTAAAAGCTGCAAGTCTATCTCAAAATAGATACGTGCCGTTTCAGAGGAATACTAAGGGTTTTATCTCATACCCGGTCAGAACATTGTGCACTGCCTCATAGACCAGATTAAGCGCCTTGCGCGCTTTCACTGCCCAACTGCAATTTCCACGAGATTGAATGAATCTGTTTTCGACCGCTTTGTTGGTGTTGTCTCACGTATGGGGCGTATGGAAAAGCTGCGCCCTGAGTCGTTGGTGTTGTCTCGCGCATACGGGTGTTTGCAGTGTGGTCAACAGTCCGTCCGCGGATTGACGAGCTCCGGATTGAATGGACGGCCGAAGATTCACCGGACGGACGGATTGACGAGCGAGATATCGCGGACGGACGGACGGATTGATACGGATTGATGAGATCTATGTAGTGTCATAAAAGGTCGTTATTGGTGCTGTATATACACCAGTTCAATCCAGAACAGTCCAACCACCTATGTCCGCTACTGCTGCTGCATTTGCCTTCGCCTCTGCTGCTACTACGCTCGCTGTCATCTCTGCCTTTTTCACATCAACGTCGGTTATTGAACAGATCTTCCAAACTAGCCAGCTATGCATACACTACTCCGCTTCAACGATATCTGGCTGTATTCGGTTGCGCTCTAGAGTAATAATCTTGGCTGTACCGCTAAAGACTCGCTCGCACTCAGAGGACATACCCGTGAGAGATTTGTTAGCTATAAAGCGAGCAACTAGTGATAGATAACCTACCTGGAATACTAAAGAGGTCGAAGGCCATCTTGCTGAGTACTGGATAGACCGTTTGGTGATCCCACCACCACTGAAGGGGATTGTCTACTGCATCATCGACTGCTAATGAAGTAAACTTCTCCCAGTCTGTAGCGACCTTCTGACGCTTATTTGGCCTACGGTCTGACGCTGGAGGCTGCGCGTTTGCTTTGAACATAGCGTGCAGCTTGTTGGCCTTCTTAACCGGCTGAGGAATGGCTAGAGTCTCATTGTCGGAGTTGCTAGTTGTACCTACTGCATCTTCGTACTCCTGAACTAGAGACTTCACGTCCTTCTCAGCTCGCTTGATCCACGCGGGCCACTTATGCCACGCTCCTGTGAAGTAGTCCAGCTTATAAGCAGGGTG
>NAJN01001512.1:0-10737 GCA_005059845.1 Cryomyces minteri
ATGGTCAGCTTGTTGCCGGGGGACAAGACGTCGGATTCGTGGAAGGAGATCTTGCCAGGAATGTCGATGTCGAAGAGGTGCACTTTACGGTGGGTCGCAAGCAGCCTCCCGTCAGGCGCAAACGTCAGCGACGTGTTGTAGTGCTTCTTGGTCTCGGCCCAGTACTCCGGTATGCTGCCGCCGACGAGGTAGGCGCCGCTTTCCTTGGCGAGGTTGGAGAGCGCGTGGAAGGTCGGGGACTGGGACTCGGTGGGCGGCGAGGGAAGCAGCGTCTCGGCGTATTTTGGGAAGAAGGAGGTGCCGTAGGGCGAGTTGAAACACTCGGGCAGTACGACGATGTTTGCGCCGGCCCGCGTCGCTTCGAGGACTTTGGAGCGCGCGTGAGACAGATTATGGGCTTTGTCGGCGCCGGTGGCGAGTTGGACGAGCGCGAGCTTGACGGGCTTTTTTAGGAGTTTGGCCATTGCGTGTTCTTTGTCGGGAGGGCTGTATAGATGCGCAGAAGGCAACGAATGCCACGAGTATAGATGTTTGTGTGAAGCTGTTGCTGTTGTGGAGGGGTCCATTTGGGCCGAGGTCGGAGGAGCTCACGGCAGCTGCTTTCGTTCCGTGTCGTCACCTCTTCCACTCGCTGTATGGGCTCGCTACAGAACGACTTCAGGGTGGATTCAAAGCAGCCAGAAACAGTCCATAGCAAGCGTCGCCAGACCAGCTCAGTAGGACGTTCGTTGTCGCCCCAGCTAGTAGCAGCGGCCATCAAAGAGCAGCTCAACGATGAATCGGGAGAAAGAGCCAGGGGGCTTGATCGATGTACGACATGAGGTACGCTTCAGGTTGAGCCAATGTTCAGGCAAGCTGTATACGCACAGATTGTGTCCTTAGCGGAAGAACCTTGGAGACTCCGAAGTCAAAGTGCTGAGATGGCAGCTGCAGCCATGAAGTGTCAACACCCTTCTGATATCCAACGACAGTGCCTTCCCTGGCCGGAAGCAGAAAGACTCTGCTGCCTGTTTACTTGCCGCTTCTCTCTCCTCTGTTCTTTTCTTCTCTCTTCTCCTTTATCACCAAATCCCTTACCATTCCTTTGCAGTCCTGTCAGAGCCACATGCTCTAGCATCTTACTACCTACACCGGACAGAGCTGCTCGCTGGCCCAACGCAACTCTGTCCGTTCTCACAAAGTCGACTTACTGCATCTGTCGGTTGTCACTTTCGCTACTGTCCCGCTGTCTGAGAGGAATATTCGCCCCTTCACATCTAAGCAGAAGCACTCCTCAACGCTGTCGGCAACCTACCAAAATTCCCTAGCGCTTGTAAGCCACATTCTTAATGAACGAGCCCAAATATGTTACTACGAACTGATTCGTCCCTCAAGAGCTAAGCCTAGCTGTCAACCTGGCTCGCCCACAGGTCAGCGGACGAAAGATGGTCAATACATACGCCACTAAGCTTGCCGGCCAAGTTGAAGGCACAGATCCAGACGGGGTTCGAAGACATCCGAGCAATCCGACTCCGACCGTCTCGCGGAAGGCAAGCCTCAGTGGTGATCTGCTCGCCAGAGACTCCGGTCTGAACAAGAGGGCAATCGCGTCAAGAGGGGGCAGAGAGCCAGCGAGGAACAGTCCTGCACGAAAGCCTTCGAATCTGTCCAAGAACTCTCGAAGGAATTTGCCGTGGCTCGACGGAAAGTCACCTTCGATCAGGCCTGCAGGCCGTCCAGGAGTACGACATGTTCCTGGCAGCTTCGTTTCAGAAAGCGATGTGACGCCGCCCTCTGAACTGAACGACAACAACTCATCGCCTGTCGTGGCTATGGCGGACACCACGCTCCAGGCTGATTCGGGGCCCAAGGCTGCCGGATCAGTGGCCACTCTCTGCGGAACCTCCTCGCGATCTCCTATCAAGCGAACCGACTCGTTGAGCTCTATGCGTAGCCCATCTCGTCTCCGACCTGCGCCTTCGACTGGGAGCCTGACTCCAACACCGAAGCTGGTAAAGGCAGCAAGTAGCACTGGAAGGTACACACCGTCAGACTATAGCCTTGCACCACCAAGTGATTACAGCTTGGTTGTCAGTGGTCAACGTGAGGATCCCTCCGTGTATCAGCAGCTTATGGAGAAACCTGAACACCTTGAGATAAGCCGGCGGCTTCTTCCCAGTACGCAAGCGCTCGTGGACGAGCTTCAAAGGGTGCATGGCGGCCGCACAAGCGAAGCGGCTATGTCGGAAGACGACCACCAAGACGCGACTACGCTGTCAAAGGGTAGCAGCGACCCACCTCTCGGATGTACCTACAGTCCGGTTCCCTATCCAATCAACGAGCCTGTAACTGTGTTTGCGATGTCGCAAGTACCCACAAAGCCAATGCAGTCGAACCATGACAGCGGAAATCTGCCCCTGGGACGAAAGGCAACGTTGAAAATCAAGACGATGCAGGCTGAAGACATGTCTCCTACAGAGCCGTCTCCGAAATCTGGCCTTGGAATTCCTCGAAACACGAGGAACAAGTCGCTGCGGAAAGCTGTTAGTGGACTCGAGGATCTTATGCAGGAGGCACTTCATGTAGCCAGAGATGCGGCACAGCAGGACAGGGTTGAAGAAGCCACGATGATACTTGACGAGGCAGCGCTGGTCTTGAGAAAGGCCACGACCGTCAGAGGGCTCATGTTGGATCCGCTTCCCATCTCCGATTCCGAGATGTACTCATCCGAAAGCTCTTTCTCTGACTCTGATGGATCTTCTGTATTTCAGCGTCGAGAAAGGTCCAGCCCATCCATGGAGACTGTGCTTACAAGGGACACTCACCCAAGTCATCCCGTTATAGTCGAAGCGTTCAAGAGGGATGGGCAAGTGCCTGAGTCTGAACATGCAGAGCTCATCGGCGAGGTGTCTCATTTGCCTGACGGTCATGAGACTGAAGAGTCCCGCGCTCAGACACCGCCCCGATTCTACTCAAAGAAGTCTGCTGACTCTATAGTCATCGACTGGGCGTACGCCAAACAGACACCGCAAGCGTTGCCAGGACGGCCTTCATTCCCTTCATCTGACTCTAGCTTGTCGAATGGGCGCAGACCATCAGTCGTACGGATCATTCCGCCGCAAGAGCCGCCCTCTACGCAGAAGCCGAACCAAGATGCAGTTAACCACGTCGAACGGAGTGCGTTGCCTTCTAGAGAGGCTGTCCACGAACACATCGGGCGCTACAATCGACCACCAGATGTGCCACGGAACAGTTCTTTGAGACACATGGAAATAGTACAGCAAGATGCGCCCATTGATTCGATGCGCACGCGTGACACTCGGAGCCACGACGACCCGCGAAGGGAGCGAGTCAGAAAACGACGAGGGTACAATCATCCAGGAGGGTTCATCGAGTCGCCTTACTACCGTATACCTGAAAAGGAAAGGCACTCCAAGTCTCGCAAGCATGACGTAGAAGAATTGGATCCGGAGACACCTGGCCTAAGTCTCAAACATCCTCGTAAGAACCATTTCAGCCTACGAGAACGCCAAGGCTTCAGCCTCCGCCGCCATCATCCTCGACCACCGGTGGCGCGCAATTGGAACACTCTGAGGAAGCGAATCACTGCTTCCATTGCTTGCATCAATACCGCGCTTGTCGGCTTGATCATCGGTGTCTACGTCAGTGCTCTACATTTCACAGCAGTATGCCCTTCATTGACCTTGTGTAGGCCGGAGAAGTACCAGCAATACAGTATCGACTTGCGGACCAGAGTCATGAAGTGATCCTCGGAAACGTCTTGTAAGCTAACACAGAAGCGTCAAGTTGGGTTTCACACTGACCTTACTTTAGTCTGTACATTGGTCTTGCCATCTCAACACTCATATTCTGGCCACTACCTCTTCTTCACGGACGGAAGCCTTACACTCTCATAGCACTTGCGATTGTCCTGCCGCTGCAGTTCCCTCAGGCTTTGTGTGTCGACTCCTACAGGTCACCCAGCAACGCGACGTATAGAGTAGGGCTTCTACTTTCCAGGGCAATCTCCGGGCTTGCCTTGGGCTTCGCGAATATCAACTTCATCACGACACTCTTCGATCTCTTCGGCGTCTCGCTTCAGAGTTCCAATCCGCATCAGGAGATAGTTGTCGTCGATGATGTTCGTCGTCACGGAGGCGGTATGGGTTTGTGGCTCGGAATCTGGACTTGGTGTTTCATCGGGTCGCTGGCCGTCGGTTTTCTTATCGGTGCGGGTATCATCGCTGATCTCGATCCATCATGGGGCTTCTACGTTGTAGTCATCTTGATCGCGTTCTTCCTCTTGTTGAACGTCATCGCCCCCGAACCGAGACGTGCACCGTACCGCAGGTCCGTCGCTGAGGTTGTTGATGAAGATGAGAAAATTAAACGACGAGTTGCTAGAGGAGAGGTCAAGCTGCACATATCGCAGGACGGTCCGAGATGGTGGTTTGAAGAAGTCTGGGCTGGTGTTGTCCTGCTGTTCAGGATGTTGATTCAGCCCGGATTCCTAATCCTAGCTGTCTACCTGGCTTGGATCTATGCACAGGTTGTGCTCATTATCGTGGTAAGCAACACACCGTAAATAATGATACCGTACGCTGAAGTGAGAATAGCTGCTGGGCGCGCTCCTGTCCAGAAACTATCATTGGAGACCGCAGTACGTCGGGCTGGGAGTTTTTGCTATCGCGATCGGAGCGCTCCTCGCCGTCCCCTTGTCTAAGGCGTCACTGTTCAGCCGCGCCAGAACTGAAGGTCCTCGCACCGACAGCATGACGCTCCAACCGCGCGTAACCTGGAGTTCGCACCTCGTGCGGCGCGTCATCTTCATGACGACGCTTCCATTCGCTGGGCTCGCTTACACGCTCGCCTCCCCCGGTGCATCCGTCAATTACATGGTGCCGATCATCTTCGCTGGCCTGGTCGGCTTCCTGTCGGCGCTCGCCATCGCCGAATGCAACGGGCTGATCATGGAGACCTTCGACACGTCCGACCTGCAGCCGGGCGCCAACACCAAGCACCGCCTGCAGAGCATGGCGTCCAACATCCGCCGCCGCCACACAAACTACTCGTCCTTCCCACGTGTCTGCGCCGGTATTTTCGCCTCCCAAGGCATCGCCTTCCTCTTCGCTGCCGCCGCCACGAGTGTCGGGAGCAGCATGACGCGCTCGCTGGGAGCGCAAGCCGCGACGGGCGTCGTTGCAGGCATCCTGCTCGCGCTGACGGTGCTGCTGATCTTGGCGCTATGGCGCTTCAAGTCGGTCCAGGTGATCCCGAACCACACATTCGGCACGCGGCGCGGCTCCAAGCAGTGGCGCGAGGGCAGCGTCGCGACCGACGACGCATACTGGAAGCCGGTCATTATTGGGAATCCGAGCGGCAAGATGCGACGGATGAGCTTGTTGGAGCTTGGGGCGCAGTCGAGGTGGACGGAGATCAGGAAGCTGAACAAGTTGATCAAGGAGTGACTGGAAATGCTCTTGCTTGACGACGACTGCCGAGAGCGCTCGACGAGAGAGGGATGCGACAGTCGCACGTGGACTCAGTTTTATCAGTCGTGTTGTTGTCATACCTAGTTTATTATGATTGAAACCCCTTCTACACGCAGATCCGCGTCGCGAAAACGAGGTACTTGTACACGTCTCCATCCTCCCCCTAGCTCAATATTCCCATCTACATCATCTGCACCTCCATAAGCACCCTCTCCACGCCCCCCTGGCCCCCCCTCCCCAGCTCGACGCCCGAGTTGTCGATATCGTACGCCACGGCGCCCATCGCCGACGCCGCCTCCTTGAACGCGCCGACACTGCCGCCAACGCCGAAGTAAATCCGTTTGGCCCCCAGCATCGCCTTGCCCATGCGACACCTCTTCAAGATGGGCACCAGCGTGTCCGCGAAACGCTCCAGCGCAGCGGGGGAGTAGATGGTCTCGGCCGCCAGCACCAGCGTGCCCATGTCGCTGGTCCCGCCGCTGGTGACGGGCACGAGATCGACGAGGCGGGGGGACCAGGCGCCGGCGATGAGGGTTAGCGTCATGCCGACCGAGGAGAGCGCGGCGCGGAAGGCGGCGAGGAGGGAGGGCGTGATGTCAAGGTCTCCTGGATCGGCGGTGTTGGGGATCAGAGAGGAGACGCGCGCGAAGGTTAGCAGCAGGTTGGGGAGCGTGACGAGACGCAGGACGGAGGCGTTGTAGTCGGCGAGCGTGAAGTAGATGGGGAGGGCCTCGCGGAGCGCGTATTGGAAGAGCGTGAGGGTGGGGAGGGCGGTGCCGCAGCCGAGCTGGACGGGGAGAGAGAGGGTCAGCTGAATGAACCCGTCATACATGCCGACGTGATGAGCGGGTGTTGCAGATGAAGGTCTGTGGGGTCGAGAAAGAGAACTGGTTAAAGGGAAAAGGCAACAAACCTCAACAACGTGATCCACGCGACACAAATCATCAATGTCCTTCCTCGGTCCCCAGTCAAGCAGCAGCTTCGCCAAGTCGACCGAGCACTCCCAGCTCTTGAAGCCGCCTTCGTAGACATTGGTCTTGATGTCCGAGCTGTCGATGCCGGCGAGCGTCGTGTCGGTATCATCCCCGCCGCCGTCCTCGGCCATCAGCTGCATGCGGATGTCGAAGAGTTCGCGCCGCGGGATGAGGAGGCGCCGCTCTTTGGGCGAGACGATCTCGATGGAGCTGTAGGAGATTTTGGAGGGGAGGGTGGAGAGCTAGGAGCGGAGGTGTTAGATCGTGGAACTTGATGCTTTTGCTTCGTGAAACAGCGTGTGTAGGTTTGCAGGCCGCAGATTGAGATATGGAGTATGAGACGGCCTGGATAATATTACTTTGTGACAGAAAGAATTCGACAAAAGTGCGGCAAAGTTTCGACGATGACAACGCATGTCTTTCACGTCCGATTGTACATGGTGGAATTGAGCAGCACTTCTCGACGCCGCAGGAACACCACGCCCAACAACGAGGTGGATCTCCCAACCATAGCCGCAGGTGTTCCAGCATGGAATATGGACGAAATCCAACAGCTTATATGCCCTTCCCACGAGGCCGTGTATCTCTGACGAGCACATGACATAGCCTCCAGCTCGGCTTGCGATATGGATGATACGGAAAGAAAGAACATCTGGGATCGCCTCAGTCCGCACGGAACGCAGCAGCAGCCATTGGCTCCCTCGATCACTGCAGAGGAGAATGTCACGGAGCCACCATCGCCTTCAATCTTCCCGCAAGGTACACTCGCTCAACGGGTTAGAGAAGGAGACGCAGAGGAGAAGGAGACGCAGAAGAGAAAGAGATGATGCAGAGATGCTCAACAGGACGCAAGGAACGCAATGGAGCCCTCTCCAACTCCAGCAAAAGCTTGCTCGAAGACAGCGCAATTCTCGCGCAACCAGACTTTTCATAGAAACCGAGAGCTCTCTTACCCACCAACTCATCCACGTCCAGCGCTCGCGCCTCCATCAGCGCCGGCTGCTGTTGCTCATCCCCTGTCTGCGCCGCCGCCGCCGCCGCCGCTGCTGCGCCAGCCTGGACGTCGCCGCTGCTCTCGGCGTCTATGTCGTCGCCCGAGAAGCCGAAACTGAACGCCATCTTAGGATTCGGATTGGCAACAGGGCTTGCTCTCGAGTATGGAGTGAGGAGCAGTCGACAGCTTTTCTTCGGTCTGAGATTTTTGAGGATTTGGTTGTTTGTTTGCGAAGAGCGTGTTCGGAGCCGGCCCCACCGCGCGATTGATGGTGGATGGGAGACGTGGATCGCGCAAGAGCAATTGGGGTCGTGTTCTGAATTTGGTGGCACCCCTAGATTCGCCGAATGGCGATCGTTTATACACCACTTGGCCGAACTAGGTTGTCAAGTTGAAGTTGAAGGAGTCTCGAAGTCGTTTGTGCATCGGGTCGGTGAATTGAAGGTTGTCATACAGTCGCTCACAACGAGGTAGATGTAATCCTCAACGATCACGATCTCCACAATTGTGACATACAGAGGTCGGACTACGTGACGGCCGCCTATTTATGGAATCAAAGGTATCAAAGTGACCGTAATGGGTATATATCGTAGCAAATCATCCAGATCCCGAGGTCGCTAGCAATCTCTCCTACAACTTCCTACAGAGATCCTTCCCAAATATCAGAGCTTGTCTATTTACACGTATACCAAACGTTAGTCACCGCGTCCTCGATGTTGTGCACAGAGCGCACTGAAGACACTCATATCTGAATGACAACGTTCTTCCAGACTCCCACCTCCTCAGGCAAGAACCCGAACACTAGCCTATAAAGGTCACGCATCCACCCATACTGCTCTGTGCGGCCCATCCACTTGACCGCCCTGGCAACATCTGCCGCCGTGACGCGTCTCTGCGGCAGATTCGCCGCAGCGCGCAACGCCGGATCCGCAAGAACGAGTTTCTTATAACTCTCCAGCAGTGCGACCTGCCAAGGCAGCGCACCGAACGAATTTGCCGGCAGTTCTTTGACGAAAGCGGGAAGCGTCGGGGTGGCGGCGTTGCGGTTGAAGCCAGCGTTCATGGCGGCTTTGACAATCAGGCATGTGAGGCGCACGAGGTTAGCGTCTTCGGAGCCGGCGGTCGCGGTCGAGGAGGTGCGTGTCGAGGAGGCCGACTCGGAGTAACCGGACAGGATGCTGGCGTTGCTGGACCACCGGTTGTGGCTGCTGCCTCGCATTGTGGTGCTGCCGTGCTCGGGACCCAGGACGAGGATGTTGGGGACGGTGACGGAGTCAGGGGACGAGGCGGCTGTGTCGTCGAAGATAGTGGTCGGTGTTTCTGGAGGGAGGGACGGGGCATCGTGGTAGCTGTCGTCCATACTGCTGGAGCGGCCATCAGAGCGCGATACCTGGCTGAAGGTCTGTGCGGGGAAGGTTGATTGCGAGGGGCGAGGAGTGCCCCTGTCTGGACGGATCTGCGTCCAGCCTTCACGGAAGAGGTCGCAGAGTTCCCAGCAGGCCTGGACGGCGGAGCCCAGGAGCTCCTCATCGGCCGCTTTGCCGTCGCGCGTGTTCTGGCGAAGACTGAATAGCATCTCTGCGAGAAACCAGCAAGCGCGCAGGAGGGTGTCTGCCTCTTCTGGGAGGGAAGTCCGTTGCTTCATTAGTCGGTGGCACAAGGTGAGATAGAAATCCAGCGTCCTTTCCCTGAACGCTTCGGGTAGATTACGGTCGTGCGTGTTGTACAGATGGTTGTTGAGTTCGAAACTGACTCTGAGAACACTATCTGCGGCCTCATCTCCGCGCTGGCGTGCCTCAAAGAGCGCTTGGCAGAAGTCTCGGCAAAGCTCGAGAGTTGGTCTTACTTGCGAAGCATGGTCTTCGTCCCGACTATCGTAAAGTTTCTGGCACAGTCTCCAGCAGCTGCGCCAGGCCGATTCTTGCACCTCACCTTTTCCTGAGAAGCTAAACATCCTTTCACGGTGTATAGAGCTGAGACCCGCTAGCGTGTTGCACAACGTCCAGCATTCGGCGAGTGCAGTCTTGAGTGCGATGATATCTTTTTGTGCATTGTTCAACTGTTCCATGGCTTGGACCATCGTTCCTCCTTCAATGAGTCCAGCCGTACTGGGTTGCTCGTCATCAAATTTATCCGGGTCTTGAGCTTCGGGAATATCTACGTCTACACGTCAGATCTGGGGGATGCATGGCCAAAAGACTGGAGGCACCTTCAAGGCTAGGAGTTCTCCGACTCCGCCGTTTCCAATCTTCCTCGGCTTCTTGCCGTGTTTGAGCTCGTGGTGTTCCACGATCGGTGAATTTCGCAGGCGGTATATCCGTATTGATCGGCGAGGTCATCGATGCTCTCTGTAGAAGATGCGATCAGATTTGGTCTTTATACGACTGCCACACATAAAGTATACCTTGTCCTCGGGCATGAGGACGGCATCAGGCGTGCCGGGCGACTTGACAGTACGGTCTGACGTATCCATCGGCGATGGAGTACCGCGACCATGCTGTGGGAGCGACTGCTTTGGGTCCTTGAGAAATCAGCAAGCCTGCTTCAGTCGAACAACAGCTTGCGGATACTGACTGACTGCTCGAAACCTGAGGGCGCATGTATAGCTGACTGCGGCGCATCTTCCGAACTGTAGCGTGACCTCGTTGGTAGCGTCGTCTCAATTTTCGGCGGCTGTAAAGCATCAGCCTCAAACCAGTCTCAGCGTTCTTCAAGGGAAGTATTAGAGACGCATACCCCCTCCTGACTCTTCGGACTCTTGACTTCGTCGTCCGGGAATTTTATGTTCTGCTCTTGCTCTGGCTCTTGCTCATGAAGTGTGTCTTCCTGCGTGTCATCTTCTATCTCTGTACTCTCGGTGCCATTGGAATCGACTGGGGAAGGGTCGATATGGGACGGATAGGGAGACGGAGGAGGGGCGAGAGAATCTGATGGCGCTGATGACCTGTACGCAAAATCAGCCTTTACACAGAGAGTTATAAAGCTCTGCACATTGAGGACGCTCACCTGTTGGAGTGGGCAAAGGTCGACGCGAATGAAGCTGGCGAGTTGGGTGAGTCGGTATAGGGTGAGAATGCAGACATGAGGCCGCCAGTTGGAGAAGGCATGAGGGGTGATTTCAGCGCCATAGTGTGGGATGCGGAGAGATAAGCACTGGCAGCTACGCCGCACTGGCAGAAGGCAGCAGTAGAAGCATCTGCCGCATTAAGCAGAAGCTATGCGTACGGCGAAGCCGAGCTTGAGGAAGTTGGATGCGGATGCTGAAGACCGACTACAGCCTCAGGCTGCGGGAAGCTGA
>NAJN01001513.1:0-10728 GCA_005059845.1 Cryomyces minteri
CTGCTGGGCTTGACAGAGATGAAGCGCGGCAAAGACAACAAGGCCGTGGTGGCTAGTAACATCATGTATATCGTGGGCCAATATCCTCGTTTCCTCAAGGCACATTGGAAGTTTCTCAAGACTGTCGTGAACAAGCTCTTTGAGTTCATGCACGAGACCCACGAAGGTACTTTCTTCCACTCGGACTGACAAGAGGAAATTTGCTCACAGTCTGCAGGTGTACAGGACATGGCTTGTGATACGTTCATCAAAATCGCTAGCAAGTGCAAGCGCCATTTCGTTGTGTTGCAAGCTGGAGAGACCGAACCGTTCATTGATGAAATCGTCCGTACGATGCAAAAGATCACTTTCGACCTGTCGCCGCAGCAGGTTCACACCTTCTACGAAGCATGCGGATACATGATCAGCGCTCAAGGACAGAAGAGCACTCAGGAGCGATTGATCGCGGAACTCATGTCACTACCCAATACTGCTGTAGGTGCTTGTGCAAAGAAAGCTGCTCAAAAGCTCTACTAATATTGCTTCCAGTGGGACCAAATCATTGCATCCGCACATCAAGATCCAAGTATTCTTCAAGATGGTGAGACGATCAAGGTGATCGGCAATATCATGAAAACGAACGTCTCTGCATGCAGTTCGATAGGCAGCTACTTCTATCCTCAGATAGGTCGTATCTACCGCGAAATGTTGACGATGTATCGCGCAAGCAGTCAAATGATTGACGAAGCGGTACAGCGAGACGGTAAGCGTGGGACAGAGCGAAATTCAGAAGAGTACGCTAACGGGAAGCAGGCAACATTGCCACGAAGATGCCGAAAGTTCGAGGTCTTCGAACCATCAAAAAGGAGATCCTGAAACTCATCAACACGTACGTCGAGAAAGCCGACGACCTCGAGATGGTGCACAATACACTGGTTCCACCATTATTGGAGGCTGTTCTGCTTGACTACAAACGCAACGTCCCAGACGCACGAGAGGCCGAGGTCCTCAACGTCATGACGACCATCATAAACAAGCTCCATGTACGTTGGTCACCCATGCGCAGCAAACACTTGGTTGGGCTCGCTGTCGAGGTTCACTCAACCGGCAAACTGACATTTCTCTGACAGAGCTTAATGGAAGACCAAATACCTGCCATATTGGAAAACGTATTCGAGTGCACACTTGATATGATCAACAAGGACTTCTCTGAGTACCCAGAGCACCGCGTCGAGTTCTTCAAGCTGCTACGTACGATCAACTTGAGGTGTTTCCCCTCGCTTCTTAGACTGGATGCTCGGCAATTCAAGTTCGTCATCGACTCGTGCATGTGGGCCAGCAAGCACGACAACAGAGAGGTCGAAAGCGCAGGTCTCAACATGTGCATCGAGCTGATGAACAACATGGCGGAAACGGACGCGCAGACATGCAACGCTTTCTTCCAGAACTTCTTTACGACCATCCTCCAGGATGTGTTCTTCGTACTCACGGACTCAGACCATAAAGCTGGCTTCAAGTATCAGTCCATCCTGCTCGCCCGAATGTTCTGGCTTGTTGCTGGAGACAAACTTCAGGGACCCATCTACACGCCTGACCTAGCCGTGGCTGGCACGCCGAACCGAGACTTCCTCCGAGCATTCGTTGGCAATCTCTTGTCCACTGCGTTTCCGAACCTTCAACCGTAAGTCCCATGGTTTGGTTACTTCTGGCTTCACGACTGCTAAAGTCTAAAACAGGGCCCAAATTACCGCCTTCATCGACGGTTTGTTTCAGCATAACAGTGATATGACCCGCTTCAAGCTGATCCTGCGCGACTTCTTGATCCAACTGAAGGAATTCTCTGGGGACAACGCAGAGCTCTTCGCTGAAGAGCGCGAAAAGGCTGTGCAAGATGCGAAGGATCAGGAGCGCGAGCGAGCGATGAAGGTTGGCGGTCTGTTGAAACCATCAGAGATCGACGACGATGAGCTATGACTAGATGAGGAGCTATTGATAGGAACAGTGTCGCGGACTGGTCACGATCTGCGCAAGATTGGGCCACCACCCGTGGAACACACCGACGGTTTTGGTGAGTGGGACATCGACGACCTTTAGCAAGCTAGCCCATCACTGTCATGTTTTTGGCCAACTGCCCGGCGAACACTTGTCAGTTCTGAAGCCCCTTTTGGCGAACGGTTCCGGGTGCATAGGCGTAGGGAATACCAGGTGAAGCATCTGACTTTGAGAAGAGCATCTTGTTGCCGGAGCACTGACGCAGGTACATGTGTCATCTGGCGGCGCAATGTAGGATACTTAGACGAACATCAAGTTCATCTCAGGCCGCGAGCATATATACGTGCCTCCTACATGTGCTCTTGTACTTTCTGCCTAGTCCGTACCTTTTCGGTACGGTAATGTATCTCAGGTACAGGTAGGTACCTGCAAGCTCTCGGTAAATAATCACCTAAGCTGAATGAAGAAAAACATGTGCCCTGTCCCATTATAATGATTGGCCTATTCGACTACATGTCCCAACCTCGACATGGACGGCCCTGTGAATTGGCTTGTACAGACGCAGAACGGCTCCAGGCTCGGCCGTGGGCGCTCACTTGCGCCTTATCTTAGGTCTGCGTTGGAAGAAGTGAACTATCAATGTCCGAAAGTGAAGGCTTCGCATTGCTACATCTGATCCATTCATCACTCCGCCTGACACCTGTCTCTGCCTGTGGCTGGTCTCCGCGTCTGCGCGTCTCATTCGGCAATGTGAGTTACAATCTATTTGACGTCCCGAAGCGCCCGTTAGCTGTGTCCGCCGCCGCATGCACCGGGGGAGCCCTCATTCCAGGGTATCGCAGCATGCCTCTGTCACAGGGTTACTGGCTTACCCTTTCAACGCATTCTCAGGAAGTTTGGAAAGCACATACAAAAGCGGCAGCTTGACATACCCGAATATGCTGCGAGCTTCGTTGACTACAAAGCTCTGAAAAAGGTTTCCATCTTGATGCTTTGTATCCAGGCACTTGGCTCACTATTCTGGTAGCTCATCAAGAAGCTGAGCGCAACGCCTGTCATCCACGCACAGAATGATCTCTCCACCCAGAGCGCTGAAGCTTTGGCACCACAAGCCTCTCTGCAAGCAAACAAGGCAACTTTCTTCTTCCGTCTGGTATCTGGCTCTGCGCTTTCTCGATCTTCGGTAACTGTTCACTAAATATGGCGGCAGGAGCGTGAGCTGGAAAAAGTCAACACCTTCTATCTCCAAAAACAAGCTGAAGTCAGTCACTCTTATAGTCCTCCGAGGTAGAAGCTGACGATCACCAGCTCAAGTTGCGTTTGGATACGCTATTAGATAAGAAGCGTGGCATGCAGTCTCGTACTTCTTCTGCCTCAAAACTTTCGTCTAGATACATTACTCTTGAAGAGGGATTTCGACAGTTCAGCAGCGACCTCAACAAACTACAGGTGCAAACATCGGTCTTGCGTCCGTTGCACCAACTGACGCTCTGCAGCAATTCGTCGAGATCAACGCCACTGCATTCTCCAAGATACTCAAGAAGGTTGGTGTCTGCATCTTACACAAACCATAACCATGTCTTTACTGACCCAATTATAGTGGGACAAAACATCGAAGGTCTGACAGGTACAGGCTTACATCTTGGCAAATGGGCTGACTTGCAAGGTAGTCACGAACGAAAGAGCTCTACCTGTCCCGTGCCGTTGAAGTGCAGCCGTGCTTCAATCGAGATGTCATTAGTGATCTGTCGGATCAAGCAACTACAAATTTACTTGATCTCGGAGCCTGGGCTGAAGGGGAAAGAACGCAATACACCGCATCCTCCTCGGACCAGGTGCCTGGGGCGCAAAGTATCCAGCCAACACAAGGCGAAGAAGGCGACATCGATTCACCTATAGTGCATGCCGTCAAGGCCGGCAACGAAATACTAGTGAGAGATTGGATCACCCGTCTAGGGACTTCGGCCGACGCTCGGGATCGTGTCAGTAAGGTCTTCCTCAACACTGTTACGGAAGCTCCAGAGTCAACATTGCAAGCTCTGCTCGACTCAGATCTTGTCAATCTAAACAACACTGACGAGATCAACGAACGTAATTGTCTTCATGAGGCTGCTATCTCTGGACGGGTTAGTGTGCTCAGAACTGCTCTGGCAAAACACGTTGATGTCCGAGCTGTGGATGTATACGGACGAATACCATTGCATTATGCCTGCATACACGGACACGAAGGCCCCATCACGGATCTCCTTAACGCGGCGCCGGATACTATAGACTTTAAAGATCTGGACAACTTTACTCCTCTCATACATTGCGTTGTTCATACTCGAATATCCTGCGTGCAGAGGCTCCTCTCCTACAGAGTGCGTATCGATCCTTCAGGGCCATCAGATCACATACCACTGAACCTCGCTTGCCAACATGGGTCGGTACCTATTGTGGACTTGTTACTACAGAAGCGACCGCAGATCCTGCCAGATGCTGAAGGCCTCTATCCTCAGCACATGATAGCTCGCTCAGGACGGAGTCCCCGGTTGTTGTTGATGCTCAGGAACTACGGAGCGGATTTGGACCAACGTGACAAGCTGTATCAATGGACACCACTGTTCCATGCGGCGAGCGAAGGCCATGTGGAGTGTCTAAGAACGTTGCTACAATGTAGCGTTGAAACCGATGCTCACGATGAGAAGGGTCTATCAGCAATGTACTACGCAACTTGGGAAGGCCATCTCGAATGCATGATGGAATTGACCTCTGTTGGTCGTGGCTCAGGCCTGACTCGGCCATCACCGCTGCTCCAGCAGACGGCACCAACATTGCCGTCAAGCAGTATGCCTGGACCGATGAGCATGGAGGTTGAAGGTATACCAGACCTCTCTCTACCACCACCGATCATACCAATGAGGCGCTATGGACACAATTTCCTCGATACGAAAACCTTTGTTGTCATCAGCTTCGGCGAACCAGGATCTGACGCGGTCCAATTCTATGACGATAGCAAGTATCCTGCCGCACGTCTTACGATCTCATCAAAATCTTCCGACCTAATACCCCGCAATCTCTTGCTACCAATCCAGGACGAGTTCAGAGTAATATCGTTCCAGATAGACAGCCTTGATACGTTTTCTATTGATTTCGATATCTTCCCAACATTCGGCTCAAGAGTTATCGCAAGAGCTGTTGCCTCATCAAAAGTTTTTAGCGGGACTACGAGCAGCTCCGGTACGTGGCATCTGGAGCTGTTCGACCCGCGCTTGAGAGCTATCGGACGGATATCGTTCCAGTACCAGGTCATTACTCCGTTTCGCGGAGTCCCATTGGAGATCACTCATTTTGCAACATATTGGAAAGCCACCAGTCAGTTTGTCGCACAACCTAATGCTCTCATTACTGGATCCAGTCTGTCAGGCGAACACGTCAGACTGTTTGTACAGACTACTTCTGATGGTGTCCCGGTATTATATCCCCAGTGGACCATCAATCACTATGGCCTTGACGTTCCCGTCAGCAGGATGACCCATGAGCAGTTCTCGACCTTAGGAGCACAGCAAGGACATCATGGTGAGATGCTGTCGTCTCTCTCAGTCACTCAATCAAATGACATCCCACACGTACACCAGATGTTGGCAGCCTCCTTTGCGTCGCTCCACGACGCTCTTGCACAACTTCCGTCAGACGTCCACGTTGAGATCCACGTGTTGTACCCGACGAAGATTGAAGAGGACCGACTACTCCTTGGTCCCACTCAGAATATAAATGAGGTTGCCAATGCTATTCTGACAGTCGTCTTCAATCATGCACGGCATCTGCGAGAGCAGTCTGACAGCTTTGTTCGCTCCGTCGTGTTCTCTTCCTTCAATCAAGATGTTTGTACTGCGCTCAACTGGAAACAGCCCAACTGTAAGATTGTGATCCCCTGATTTCCCTTGCACTCTGTCCCAAACATCTCGAATATAGCACTAGCACGGGTCTGAATGGCCACCGATCTAGATGGGTCCTGCGCCAACGACGTTGACGGCTTGAATAGGGCAGGTGGGAATGGATTTTATCGGAGCCAAAAGCCTCTCCGGGCCATTCAACACTACGCCAGTGCTACACTCAGATGGCTCCGAGACCGGTATTTCTACTTCAACCTAACTAACGCGTTCATTAGATCCCGTGCTGCTGTGCAACGAACTGGGAGCCGATACCTGCATGCCTGCTAGAGATCCGCAGAAAGTATTGAGTAGCGGCCGCACCACTATCTCTATCAAAGAAGCAGTGCGGATCGCGCAAAGCAACAACTTCATGGGTCTGATCTGCAGTTCCCATCTGCTGGTAAGACAATCATTCTACATTCAACGAGGAGTTCTCCTGCTGACACCTATGCAGGATCGCGTACCTGCCCTCGTCGAGTCCATCAAGGTTTCGGGACTCGTGTTGATTACCGATATGTCAGACATTAGCGACCAACAGCCCGGAAGAAATTCTCCGTTTCGTGGAGTGGCGAAGGGAGTAGATGGGGTTCTCAAGAGTAGTGGCGTGCTACGATTCAATGAAACGATCGACATTTAGTGTCTGCTCTAAAGGTGGTCGATCGTTTGTGCCCCTCATACTCTTAGGCGTCGCCCGGCACGGTCGTATAGATTAGATATCCAGATTGGAGCAGCGTTTGACGCAGTGGCGTTCTCAGCTATGCCGTATTAACGATGATTGTGTTCTATTTTCCACGATCGAGGAAACATCGCAATTCAATGGACGTGAATTGAACCGCGTCTCGTTACCGAAATACGTTTCTATCCGCGGCTTGCTGCCTCTGAAAGGCGCCCCAAGCATGTCAAGTCCGCAGCACCGCTCGACATCAAAATCCGTTCGTGGAATTGCGAGCAGCAAAGTTGCTAACATTGCTTTCGTCGATTACGCACCTCTGTACTGGTAACGCAGACGCTCGAGGGCAGTGACATCTACGCAGCCCATCTGACGACGCGCGAATATGATGGTTGCGAACACGACTACGCTGGTGTTAGTCTCTCTCTATCGTCTGTGAAGCTAATATTTCGACCGCAGCAGAAAGTTGGCTAACACCTGTAGGAACTTTGTCGAATATGCAGACACTTGACATGTCTGATGATTCTCACCCTACAGGTGTGGTCCGTCAGACTCGCCCAGTGTCTCGCTCAAATACTTCCAGCGTAAGTTGTCCATATCTGAGATTCTGTAGCACTCACCACGAGGCACTAATAGCTCCCACCCACCAGCATATCCGCCAGACCCAAGAATTGCCTTGCTAGCTCCCGCAAGACCAAGAACACCACACAGAGCACCATTCAGAGAAGTCAGGTACTTCTCTACAGGCCCCACTTCGTGGATGAGAAATATAGGCCGCTTGCCTTTCGGGTCCGGTTTACGAAGCGGGATGGAGTAGAGGATGTAGGCCGTTGAAAGGAGAGAGCTGATGGATAAGATGGTCGTGAGAGGTCTTTTGACGAGAGAGGGCAGCAAACAAACGACGAGAACCAGAGGAAGAGCGAGGAACACGTTCTGTGAATAGGCCAATGGGTAAGTTTCAAGTGGGACGTCTTAAAGAACAGAATCATTGCGCTGGGGGCCTGCTGAAGCTGCAGAGGATGATGTCGAAGCTATCACTCTGGATGCGCTTGCACGTACTCAGACGTGCTTCACTGCCTTTTTGGCACCAGCTTACTATTTGTGAGCATTGGATGATGAACGTACAGAGTAGAACTTCCTGCTGGCTTCGTCTCTTTGGCGAAAGCTTCTAATGAGCTTCTCTTGCTCTATAGCCCGAGAATCAGCAGATGTTGCTTGCTTACGCAGGCAACAACACATGTGAGCGCAGAAGACCATGAGGTTCTGAATCTTTCAAACCTAGTTACACAACACGGGAGAGAGGACGGGTCATGTCTGTGAAGGAAGCGAGCCAGGTGCGCAGATGACCCGTATGTATCAAAGGATTGTGTAGCCGTCACCTTCTTCATCGATGCCTTCTGGAGGATCGTCCGAGTCACTGTCGTTCGGATACTTGAATGCTTTCCTCAATCTGGACGTCGCCATGGTATTGGTGTTGGTATCGATAGATCGAAATCTCGATGTTGCTTGCAGGTACAGAAGCGCAAGCGCGCAGATCGCGGACATCTGACGGGCCCTCCGCTCAAGCATCAATTGTCACCGATTTCGACAATCCATCCCCAACATTTACACACCACAGCCCCACCACAGGATGCTCCCACGACCTCGGTTCTTCAGTCTCCGTCCCCTCCGCTCTTTCCAGCTCCTGCGCAGAAATGTCACACCCTCGCGCACCCTCATTGCCGCTCCCAAACCCGGTTCTGGTCCGCTCATGGACCGGCGCTCTGACCGAGAGCTTCCGTCCCTCCAGTCCTCGCATCGCTGGCTCCGCACCCTCCCGATATTCCTCTTCATCCTCGGCGTCTCCACTCTTGCTATCTTCAACTACCAGAAGGCCTCCTCCTCTGTGGTGAACAGTACACTTTATGCCTTGAGGACGAACCGGGAGGCAAGAGAGGTGTTAGGGGACGAGATATACTTCAACAGTCAGATGCCGTGGATTTGGGGAGAGCTGAATCAGCTGCATGGGAGGATTAATGTTCAGTTCTGGGTCAAGGGACGAAAAGCAAGGGGTTTGATGAAATTCAGGAGCGAGAGGAGGACGAGACGGGGTTATGTAAGGAAAAGTCTCCGAGAGTCTGCATCAGGCCTGTGACTGACATACTGGCAGTTTGAGACACTAGAGTGGAGCTTGGAGCTGGATGATGGGACTGTGATCAACCTGCTACAGTCAGACGACGCAGACCCTTTCACGCAAGCGACCGTCAATGGTGGTGCGCCCGCTGAGATGCAAGGTAGCATATGATCACACTGTATTTCACTTTGTTCTACGAGGTCTTGATCTTTTAGATGTCTTAAAGTGACTAAAGGGCATTCTAAACAGCGTTACTACGTGAGCTCGGGCTACTAGGTAGTACGGTAGCCCTAATTGCTTAGAGCTAACCATTTAATTCTAGCCTTTATAAGGGTTGTACAAGATACATTGTCTATCTATATAGTCTAGTCTAAAATAAGGGTTTGATTCTTTATATAGTGTTTCTCTAATAACCTATACTAACTAGGTGCTTTTTAATTATTAGAGCTAGTAGATAACTACTCTATTCTTTTAAATGTTTGAAACAGAAAGGTACTAGAAGAATCTATAACTATAGGCTTCTAGATTTTACGTACTACTTAGATACTAGAAGAGTCTAGAAAAGTCTAGAAACATCTAAAAGTTCTAGATAACTCTAATTTAGTTTAATTCTATAAAACCTAGAAGTAGAAAACTTCTTTCTATATATAAAACCCTTTTCTAATGTTAAAAACTTTTCTCTATTTTATTAGTAGTATAAATAACTATTAAAAATATATGTAGTTTTTATTCTAGTATCTAAGTACATCTTCTACCTTAGTGTTAGGCGTAGCAAGAACGGAGACACGACGTCCACTCGTTTAGATGCAGGTGCGGGACATCATTGTCACGTGATGCATCTGGTTGAATGCTAAGCTACGACTAGTATGTGGTTGCAGTAGACGCAACAACCACCACGACCAACGATCACTTAGTACAAACTAGCCAAGTATATAGCACGCGATAATGGACTACTATGTAGACCGTCATCGGTTAATTCAATATTTACTCTCGAGTCTAATCAACTTAATTGGTGACGAACCTGTGCCTCGTGTTAACACCCCCCCGAATATCCTTAGAAAGCCCTAAGAAGGTGCAAGCCTCCCCGGTAGCACTAAGCCCATGTTAGAGTGCTCTTAAGTCCTGTGCCGAAATCCATAGGGTCCTTGACTCATCCCCCTTTAGGCTAGAGGTCTTTGTCTAGGGCTCCTACCTAGATCGTTACACTTAGCTATCTATGTACAAAGTTTTTCTCTTATTTTATAATGTATTCTACTACTTATTCTTAGCTATAGTATAAGTTAGTATATATAATACTAGTATCTATAATATTTACTTTTAAAACTTGTTTGTATTATTACCAAATTTATAAAAAACGTTTTTGTCTAGAAAAGCTTTTTTCTATTAGTACTAGGCTAGTAAAAAGAACTATACTAGAGTAGCTATAGAACAAATAGCAAATATAAAGTTGTATCTAGAATATAGAGATGCTTTTATAGAATTTAATTAGAAGGACTTAAAATCCTAAAAAAGTGTTTAAATACTATATATATAATCTATAGTACTTAGAAATAATTGCGTAGTACTAGCTATGTTAGACTAAGTATTTATAAGTGATTAATTCTCTATAAAGTAGAAGAAAAGGCTAATATATATACATAAAGCAGCTAAGTACTAAGTAACTAGATAGGGGTACTTAACAAATATCTTTAAAGATTATTTACATTATTCCTAGACTAGTAGAGAAAGTCCTTCTAGTTTAGGAAAGTACTTTATTAGTCTTATCTTAAAAGAGCTATAGAGGTTTTCTAGACTTATATAGGGGCTTCCTAGTTTAAAGGTAAGTATATAGAGGTACTTAAGTCTAAAAATAAGTATATGGAGGTACTTTGCCTAAAGATAAATATGTAGAATCAAGTTTCTAGGGTCTAGGCCTAAGGACCTTAGAAGTAAATATCTTAGAAAAAGAGTAAAGTTACCTATTTCTAATACCCCTTTTTAATTCCTATAGTTTTTATAAGATCTTTTATAGATACTTAGTAAGACTTAGAATAAGGACTTATAATAAGACTTTAATCTTA